>APFE030632562.1:3946-27684 GCA_000404065.3 Pinus taeda | reverse complement strand
CCAAGTTTAAATTTCTGTTGTAAAGCCCCTTTATCACTGTTCAAAAGGTATTAAATGATTTGCATACAAGGAACTTTTTCCTGCACACATGTCCATCGATGCAGCCTACAACACATCAAGAACGTGGCAGTGTTCCATATTTTGGGTTATTAAAGGCTAGAAGACATGCTGTTGTACATTCGAGCAATTTGAGGAAAACCGGAACCGAGAAGCAAGGGACATCTCCTAATACTACTGAGCAGTTAAAAGATTCAGCATTCAAGGTCAATATGGAGTATTAAACATCCAGCTCATCCAAATCGAAAGAGGACCAGGTGTCAAGGAACAAGGAGAAGCCACTATGCATGGAAAATGGTGTTAGAGTCATAGTTAATTTAGAACTCTTTAAAACTCCAGTCAGCACTTTATTGTATTTAATAGTTAGTTAAATAGCTGATAGGTGTCATTAGAGGTAGTTATCGAGTTATTAAATTCCCCTCATGCTGGAGGAGGAAGCTCGAATTAGTTAGAATAAGGATTCTATATATAGCTAAAACGACAATGTAATGAGGGTTGGAAACTTTATGAAAAAGCTTGTATTTGGCTTATGTAAGACTCAGTTTCATTAATACATGTTTGGATTTACTTCTCAGGATTCATGAGGGATATTTTATGTTCAGAATATGTGATGTTGTCCTTTTCCTAATTCTTGCAGTGTTATGGATGTATAATCACTCATAATTCACTGAATGTGCTCTGACTTCTTGTATATATTTATAAACTGTGTGGTCCTATATGAATTTATGTTCTGAATGTTTAAATGCTGAATGCCCTGACTTCCATGTAAGGTTGAATTCATTGTTATATTGAGGTGTTGTTGACTCCATAAGCCCAATGGATAGTTGTTAAATGTGTTTCCACCATTTATATTTCTCAGAGTGGTTCTATAAGAGTTAGCCATCTTATCTTTAATCAAAATCATTAATCCATTTAGAGAGAGCCCTCTCAGGTTGAGGAGGCTAAGCCTTAGCCTAAAGTAGGTTTGAAACAGTTACTTGAAGTCTTCCTGGTCTGCAACCTTCCAGGGTCTGATTTTGAGATAACACTTCTCTTCATGTTTATCATCTTGAGTTGCATGTGAATTTGTTTATCTTTTAAGTTCATGTGAAAACTTAACTCACCATCTTGAAGAGGTTATGAAACTTATTTTACCTTTAAAGACCCATTTTGTAAACTTGAAAAGTGTCAGTGGATGGTCAGTTTTTGATAAGAGGAGTTTTCCTCCATTTTCATATCAATCTCCCACTTGGAAATCGTGATCAACTCAATTCTTGTCATGGCTTACTTTATAATTCATTTTGCTTCTCTCAAGTTTCTCTTGTACTCTTTGATGCACTAGTTTCATTTGTTCAATAGAATGCTTGGCTTTGTCCACCTCACTATGTCCGTCTACTGAAATATCTTTACCAAAGATAAAATCCAAAAGAGACTTGGAAAATAACACAAAACAACTTCAAAGAAAATACTTGTGTAGATGAGTGCTTGGCATGATTACAGGCATGTTGGATGTAATGCAAATGCTCATCCGAAAGTTTAGGATGCTTAACACAATATCCAGGAAGGAAATGCATTTCTTACAACATGTAATAAATTTTACTCTCAAATTCCCATACAAATTGATTCATCAACAAGCCAAAATAGCATAAAACGCCAAAGAAAACATTGTTGCATATAAGTGATTTATTCATAACATCACCTTTATAAAATACCCAATTGTGGGGATATGCAACATGTGGAATACAAAAGAAATGGAGTATTTAACTAGAAAAGTAGTCAAACCATTTCATACCCAACCAGGCTAGAGAGTTTTCATTCTGCATTTCACTTTCTTTTGGAGTTTCTTCAGGGATGGTTATGGTGTGCCTCACACATTCTTCTGCCTTCTCTTTCTCATGTGAAATTATGACATGTTTTTCCTTCTTTGGATGAAGATGTGGATGCATCTTCCAACATTTCTCGATCCAATTCCCACTTATATTGTAATGAGTACAAAAAAATTTGTGAGCATTTCTTGGAAAAAATGTCTTTGAACTTGGAAGAGTATCTTCCTTCCTATTCTCACTTCTAATCGACATATTCGCTTTCTCGACCATTGCTTTCCTTTTTTGGCACTTGGCTACAAAATGGTTAGGTGCATGAAAAAAAGTACAAGGAAACACATTCCACAACATTTTATTCAAATCATCATGTTGCTTATAGTCATAGAAGGTTTTTGAATAATAAAGATGTTTATACCTTTTATCGTTGTCCTTTGAAATATGAATATGGAAAGGAAAATTTGATTGATGAGGAGAAATTTACTTAGTTCTTCCTTAGATGTGATCATCTATATTTTGAGATGTTTTTCCATCAACGTCGTCATCATGATGTGATACTGCTTCAACTTGCAGGTATTCTTTCTTCACGAATTTCACACTTGAAGAATTTCTTGACTTTGTAGTTTTGGAGCAATATCCAACTTATTCTTGAACATATTTGGATTCTTCATGTCGAGGTTGTGTTCCCACCTCAATAGGATTAATGATTCCATGACTATGGATTCCAACACCCTTACCATTGTATCCCATTTAGGTCAACAATTTCATACCAATACCCTTGGTATGTTTCTCAAATGATGCAAAAGAAGCATTATCATTGTTACGAGTAAACATGAAGCATATTTTACCTCCTTTCTCTTCTTGCAGCCCTTGGTCCTCTTTTGAAGCTTAGCCATCTCCTCCTTCTTCTCTTTTGTAGATGAAGTGGTAGATGAATATTCAAGAAAACCACTCTTGTGCTTTAACATATAAGCAGTGTTATTCAACTAAAAAAGGGTACACACATCAGTCGTCCAATGACTACAAACTTTTCGAGTCTTGGGAGAAGCTTCAGTAACTGAACATTCTCTAGTTTTCTCTTCAATGAAATTCTGAAACATCATGTGAAACTTCTTCTTCTCATCCACTATTTCTTCTAGCAATCTTCTCAATTCCATGTTCTCCATTTGGAGAGAAGAATTCCTCTCTTCCAGTTCTAGGAGCCTTGCTGCTGCAAACTTCCACCCATACTAGCAATCTGGACAAAACCTGCTTTGAAACCAATGATCTAAAAATCGATCACCCTCTGACACTTTGCAAGTCTTGATACATTTGGGTCTTTAAACAATCACTTAAATCGTAACTTATTCAAAAGTGAATAGTTAAGTTTTCAATGAACTTAAAGATGAAACAAAATCATATGAAGCCCAACATGATGAAAATGAAGAAGAGAAAAACCAAGTTATAATGTAGTTCATCCAATGTGGACTACATCTTCGGGCCTTGTACTAATGGCTAGGTTACTTTATTGATCTCAGCAACAAAAAGAGTACATTACAAATCTTTTACTGATAGAGTACTTTTGGAGTGGTACTTTTTCTCCTTCAAAGAAATGTTCTCCTTCAGAACTCTAACTCACAAGTTGACTCCCTTTTAAAAATAAATGATAGTTACAAAAGAAAAAGACTTTCTCACAGAATGTGGCAACATGTCCTCATACTCATTTTGAGATAAAAAAGCAAGCACAAATTCAACTGCTTCATAATGAAGTGTCAAAATGTTGTTTTCCCATAAACATACTAAGAATAGACTGAAAATATGGCTTCTCTATTGAAGAAACAACTATTGCAAATGCGTTTAGGAGGCTCGAAAACCCCTGTCTAAGCTCTTTCTATGCTCAAAAAGGTTTCCATATGGCCTCAAAACAATCTGTTTGCAACAAAAAAGGACATGGCTCTGCAAATTGTCCTACTTACAATGCTCAAATCACAAAATTAATGTCTCCATTGTGTTCAGAACACCCAAAAACCCTTGTATAGGCTCTTATTTGGATCAACAAGAATGAAAAATGGCCATGTTAGGGCTCTTGGAACATTTCTCTGTTATTTGTCCTGCAAATTGGAAAAATTGGTTAACCAAGCAATGATATCCACTTGTTGTAGCAGCTATAACCACCCTCCAAAATTTTACCTTAGCTTTGTTTTGGAGCCTCCCTACCAACCATCCTTAGCAGCATGTCTTGCACTGAGTAAGTACATAGGCTTTAGCTGAGATTCAGTGGCCTTTCAGCCTGTGCACGTCAACTTGTTTGTCTCCCAGTGCAAGCTATCATTCCAGACTTAATAAATTTTCTGGCTAAGATGCTCGCCCTAAAAATTGCGCAATTCTGGAAGGAAAAAATCCTTCCCTCCATAAATTGTGCAATCCTGCTAGGCTACCTATTGGGCTCTAGAAATGTGCAGTTTAGCCAGGTAGCCTTCCCTCTGGAGAATACGTAGTTCAGCTCGACACTAGGCTTTAGCTCCAGAATTGTGCAGTTCTGACTGACAGCCAGGGCTTCAATCCATAAATTGCGCAGTGCATGACAGAAAACCATTCTTGCTCAGCCCAGAAATTGTGCAAATTTCATCCCTAGGCTTGCAGACTGATGCATGTGCTTTTAGGTTGACTGATTCCCTCCAGGACTGAGAAATCATGATTTTAATGCATGGGCTGCTTTTCTCAAAAAATAAAAACAAAAGAAAAAAGCATCCCTAGCTTTTAGGGATCCATTTTTAGCAGTTAGAGGTTACATGCAAAGATTGTTTCAAAAACCTCCCACCAAGTGTCACTTTTTTATATTTGTGGCATGCGCACCATAACCTAGATCTTATCAAAAGTCATTTATTTGACACTAGAGAGCTCATTCCTCACCTCAATATTGGAGCTCTGACATCCCACATCCAATCTAGCAGCCATCGACACATTTAGCTCATCTTTTTCTGGGTAAGTCAGCTTTTCATGTCTTTTGCTGCTTTGTTGTCACTTTTTGTATTTTGCTTTGTGTAAGTGTTGTTTGCTTGGTTTCAATGAACGCTTGTCATTTTGATGCATGTTAGGTTGTAGAAGCATTGTTTTAGTTTTTCATTGCATCTCAATATTGTTGCATGCATGACATTGTTTCTACACTAATGGTCATCGTTGCGGCGACTCGCTTCACACACATGCTTGTTTTCCTGTTTTATGAATCCTACACTCATTGTTTGCATGCATGATCATTCACTCTTTTTTGCACTCAGTTTCGCCATGCATTAAGACTTCTCATGTTTTCAGTCACTCGTCGACGGGTTTGGGCTTCCTTGGCCCAAACCTTGACTTGCCTGGCTAGCAATGTGCATTTCTGGAAGTGAAGGCTCTATCTTCCCTCCAGAAACTACGCAAACCTAGCCTAGCACTAGCCTCTAAGCTTGCATTGTGCAATTCTGGGAGGTAGTGCTTTGTTGGGTCCATAAACAACGCAATGCAGTTTGCTAGTTTACATGTCATTGCTGACTGAAACTGCGCATTGTGCAGTTTTAGTCCTCAGTGGGGTAGCCTAGACTATGCATTGCATAGTTCTAATAGTCAGTCAACCTCCTGATAGCCCTGACTATGCCTTGCGTTGTTTTGGTAGTCAGTCTCCAAGCCTCTTGGTGAAAATTACACAATCTTCACAATTAGTCACACAGGTATGTTGCATGTTAGTCCTCAAATTTGTTTTGTTTTCAACTGGCAGCTTTCTTTACATGAGTGTTGTTATGTCTCTAGGTATTGTAGATGTTTGTCAGGCTCTCATCAGTACAAGTACAATGGCCTCCAAGAGAGAAGGGTCAAAGTACATCGTTGAGAGCGTAACTGGAGATGCAGTTGAGCGAGTGTCTATGAGCTTTCCTATCTATGAAGACACCAAGTTTTTCATAGACAAGGATATCAAGATGAAATGGCAGTGACATTACAGCGAGCAGCACCATCAACAGTAGTGGAGGGTAGCAGACCTGCATGCGACAAAGGCAAGAGGAAGGTTGTTGATAGCGTAGAGACGGGGCAAAGCTGGAAGTTCAAAGCAGATCCACTTGTGATGAAAGTAGCTTTGGAGATTAAGGCTATGAGGTGACAACGTGACAAGAGGATCATGCAAAGGCAAAGAAAGAAACAAAGGATGGAGGAAACTGAGAAGGATTTGCAGGAGTTGAAGCGGCAAATCAGGGAAGAACAAGAGTTACGTAGGAGAGAGAAGGAATCTTAGTAGGAACATGTATAGCAGGAGGTGCAACATGCACATATTAATGAAATTGTGCCCATATAGGTTATAGACCATCCCAACAGCTAACACAGAGTAGACAAGGTGAGCAGTGTTGTCGATCACATGCACGGGTGCTCAAGAGCATGGATGTCATTCTACACATTCATGTGATCCCATCTATTAGCACACTCACTGAGGTGAAGACAAAGAACCAAGTCTAACTGGAGTTGGACATGTACTTTGATGATTTGATGCACATAGCCACCAACACACACTTGGAGATCAACGCAGACACTAGGCATCAATATGTTTCTAGTTCGGATGCACTCAAGACTATGATGCACATGTTAACACATGAGTTGGACAAAGGTTTCAAAACATTGTACCTGGATGCAACGGAGGCAAGACTTCGCTTTCAGAAGGATGTCACCACAGAGTACATGGACACCATCATGGACTACCAAGCTTGGCATCAGTTCACCACCATCGATCATCATGAGGATGTCGAAGAGTTGGTCTTGCCACAACTGTCTGAGTCTTAGTGATGTCTTGCATGGCTTACTCAAGCCTATTTTTTCTCACATGGGTACATGTGTAGATTGTAATGTAACATCTTGTAAAAGTGAACGACCAAGTGTCAATAGTAGAATGTAATAGTGATGTAGTAGTTGAAGAGTCATGAGGGTAGGTGAAGAGTCACAAAGGGGGAATGTCAAGGGTCACCCCACCCTTTTCTATTTATAGAACCTCATAACTCATTGTACGGGAATTTGGGAGCCAAAATTCCTATAGGTATATCTTAGAGAAAGCTTGGAGTGTATTGTAATGTGCCTTGGCTTCTCCACAGAGCAAATCTAGTACATCTCTTTGGAGGAGTAGGCAGCTGTGACTATAACGTTCCACTGTCGGAACTAGTGGTTGGTCATGGTTGTATGTGTGATTGGAACTTTCACTTTCTTAATATAAAAGAGCCAGCATGTTTCATGCATATGTTGTTATTGTAGTTCAGTTGTCTTGGTTACAATAATGATATATGTAGTTGTTTTTTTACGCATGTATGTATGGACTCTTTCTATATATGTTTGTATGAATCTTACTGAGATGTGTTTTTGGTTTTTAATCATCACTTTGGATTATTGGTTAACTTGCCTTCCAGTTTTTGATGCATATTTTCTCGTGTGTTCCCTTTCAAGCCGCGTCTTTTCATAGGTTTCTAAGTGGTGCACTCATTCCCCTTTCCATGTGTTAGAACCCTTCATGCACCTTCCTTGGCTTGTTGTACTAGTCACACCCTTGCCACCAACAAGGAAATCCTACTTACCTCTACGGCAACCATGATCAAGGCGATACCATATGACCCACTGTTGGGACTCCTACACCAAATGGTTTGAGTTTTAGTTGGTATTTCTTACTGGGGAGATCCCCTAACATGTTGGTGGGTCCAACACCGTCAACACCGCCTTTAGCAGAATCACCAGGTGATAAATTCGGATGGGTGCAACAGAAATCCCACTGAAATTCTGGCAAAATGTTAAACATTTAAATTCAAACAATTTTTTCACAAAAATAGAGGTCCACATGATGCCCTCCCATTGGATCACGTGGCACCTCATGATTGGTACTCCATAAAAACAAACAAACAATAAAATTGTGCCACTTATCCTCGTACAATTGACCCACAAGCGCATGATTGGGCCACATGTATGTTGTACATGCATAGTCACCTGCTAACATCAGCACCACGTCACCTATACGGCCTACCTAGTCAGCATCCTAGTCAACCATGCAAGTTGACTTTTTAGTTGTTTGCAAAAAACTTCAAAATGTGATAACTTTCACATATGGTGTGAGATTGAGGTGATTCAAGCATCAATGGAATCAAAACAATGAAATCTACGATTTGGTGCTATTTTTGGGAGATTTCGAGCACTTTGATTTTTAAGCATATTTTTTATCCCATGCATCAACTAAAATGTACAGAAGAAGGCACAAAGGGAAATCTTATCTAAGACCCCTAGAGACCTTAAGGAAAGGAGTTGGTATGCCATTTATTAAGCGGGAAATATGGGGATAGATACTACATGATTTATCCATGAAATAAATTGACTACAAAAACCAAGTTTTCCAAGAATAAGGAAGAGGAAGGAATGACACACCGATCAAAAGCATTTTCCATGTCCAACTTTATGACGAAACTTGGTTCACCTTTATCCTTGATTGAGTGGATAGCTTCCTGAACAAGGATGATGTTTTCTAATATATGTCTTTGTTTGAAGAATCCTCCTTGATTTTCAGAAATAAATATCGAAAGGACACCTTTAATCTACTAGTGATGATCTTAGTCAATATTTTGTAAGAGGCATTATAGAGAGATTTTGGCCAGAACCTTGAGAAGTTCATCGGATTAGATTCTTTTGGGATGAGGGAAAGGAAGGAAGATTTTGTGCTCCCCTCCACCTTGCACTTGTTCATGGACCAATTGAGCATTTGAAGGAGGTCTTTCCTAATCTCACTCTAGAAAATCCTATAGAAATTGATTGGGAACCCATCCTATCTGGGAACCTTATCTAGATCCATGGACCAAATTTCCTCCACCACTTCTTGTTCCTCGATCCTTTGTACTAGCAGTTGATTTTGTTTTTTTGATATCTCAAGAGGAAGGGAGAGAGGAATTATTTATCTTTGGTGAAATGCAACACAATGTAATGTATAGAGAGATTGAAAATGGGTGAAGGTTTCTTCCTTGATTTTAGTAAAATAAGTTCTATTTTATTTTCCTTCTAGTGTAATTTCTCTAACTCTATTTTGCAACTCCCTTGCCTTTGCTTGCTTGTGGAAGAAGGCCATGTTCCTTTCTCCTACCTTAATCCATGTGCTTCTCAACTGTCAAAATTCCTACACTTCCCTGCATTATTGGAAGTAGAGAGAGTTTAATTATTTTTCTCTCTTTAGATGTTGCTCTTCTACCTTGCTTCTCTCCATAATTAACATGTGTCACTCCATTTATGCAAGTATTGAATCTCTCTTTTTACTTAGTAGAACAAAGTATTCTTTTACCAATTATCGAAGAGCATGCTTAACCCTTTTTAGTTTTGTTTCCCACACGAAGGCTGGAGAAAGGGTAACTTGAATACACCATGCTTGGTTGATGATGTGCACGATGGACATTGGATAAACCAATGCTCCCTGTGTGACTCGCGACATGGATTAACCTCCTCTTGTGGATCGTTATCTCTGGAGATATGATCATTGAATAATACCTACAGGTTTTGGTATAACGACAATTGTGATTCCCAACAAGTGGTATCAGAGCATAGGTCACAAGTTTGATACACAACCGGATCACGTTGGGGGGGATATTGTTGGAGATTGGATAAACCAACACTCCCCATGTGTTTTGTGACATTAACTAACTGCCTCTCATGGATCCTTATCTCTGGCGATATAATCATTGACTACCTGTGAATTTTAGTATAACGAAAATCATGATTCCTAGCAAGGGGTTATGGCCCCACCACGCTTCCACTGCACCACCCCGATTGATTCATTCAACATTATTATCTTCATATTGGCAGCCACAAATTTTATTGATATATTACCGATGTTATTTGCACCCTGGGAGAGAGCGTTATTTCTCATGTAGAATATTCTAACAACCATCAAATCATGCTTATAAAAATGTGTGAGATTGCAAGGCTTAATGGTTAGAGAGTTAGAGAATGTGTGAGAATTGATTGAGGTGTTCTTCATTAATTACCTAGCACATAGAAGAGCTAATGTGAAGTAGAATTGAGGAGGAAAAACA
This sequence comes from Pinus taeda, assembly GCA_000404065.3. NCBI lineage: Eukaryota > Viridiplantae > Streptophyta > Pinopsida > Pinales > Pinaceae > Pinus > Pinus taeda. The sequence goes on along the minus strand of APFE030632562.1, from coordinate 17,783 downwards.
AAGGAAAATATGCTTTAGACAATCTTAATTAATTTGAGTTTCATTACAAACAAACTACATTTCCACTAATGTCAAAGGGGGAGGTAAGAAGAAATAAGAAGAAATGCTTCTCAAGAAAAATAAAGGGGAGGATCATAGTGGTATCAGAGTGTAGGTCATGAGTTCGATACACACCCAGCTCATGTTAAGGGGGAGATTGTTGGACATTGGATAAACCAACACTCCTCGTGTGTTTCCCAACATGGACAACCACCTCTCATGGATCCTTATCTATGGAGATATGATCATTGACTAATACTTGCAGGTTTTGGTATAATGACAATTTTCGATTCCCAACAGTCCATTATGCCTTCTACTCTCAACTGTCTTGGGTTGAACCTAGAAGGAATTGGTTCTAGGTCCTCTCCCACTTCCATTATGAGTTTAATTGGTCAATCATTGAATTCGCCTTGAGGCATAATGGAGGAGGAGGCATCCCAACCTGATAAAACCCAAGAGCTATGTATTAAAAATTGATCTAACCTCGCAATGATATTCGTTGCCCCACATCTTCTATTTGACCAAGTGTATTTTGCTTTTGTCTGTATGAAGTCTAAAAGATCCCATTATTCCATAAGACCATCCATTCACTCTCTGAAAGGATCGCTGACCAGTGAGCCTCCCTTTTTTCAGATGTAAACAAAGTTGTGTTAGAATCACTGCCTACAATGGATTTTTGATGCCATAACTTTTCCTTTAGGGAGATGAGATTATCTCAGAATTGATTTTTCTCATTGTAAGTTATGAGGAAATAGATGTTCAACAATTTGACTCTATCCCCAATTCCTGTATTTTCCATATATGCTACTACCTAGTATGTAGTTGACTAAGATTCTATCAAGGAGAAGACAACATTGTCCCAGAACATGCCTAGGCCTCTTGAGGCTCCCCTTGAGCTTTACGTGACACCACTGCTTTCATTCCAAAATACCTTTGAGGCTTTCATGAGCTCAAAATCTATTAATTTTGATTCTTGTAAAAAAAAAATTGAGGGCTTCTCTAATTTAACCATATCCTTTATATAGAGGGCATTTTTGGGTCACCCATTCCCCTTATATTCCAAGAGATTACCTTCATCAATTTTTTGGTAATGGAATTGGATTTTCGACCTCCTTCCTCACTCGTTCCTCCTTTGAATCCTGATTCTTTTAGAATGTCTAAAATTTGAGGCTGACTAGCTAGTTTTTTGTTGAGGTTAGCCTTTTTCTCCCTTGGTTCTTTTTTGGAGTGTCTAACATATGTCACTCCATTTATGCAAGTATTGAATCTCTCTTTTTACTCAGTCCATTTATGCAGGTTTTGGTATAATGACAATTTTCGATTCCCAACAGTCCATTATGCCTTCTTCTCACAACTGTCCTGGGTTGAACCTAGAAGGAATTGGTTCTAGGTCCTCTCCCACTTCCATTATGAGTTTAATTGGTCAATCGTTGAAGTCGCCTTGAGGCATAATGGAGGAGGAGGCATCCCAACCTGATAAAACCCGAGAGCTATGTATTAAAAATTGATCTAACCTCGCAATGATATTCGTTGCCCCACATCTTCTATTTGACCAAGTGTATTTTCCTTTTGTCTGTATGAAGTCTAAAAGATCCCATTCTTCCATAAGATCCTTCATTCGCTCTCTGAAAGGATCGCTGACCAGTGAGCCTCCCTTTTTTCGGATGTAAACAAAGTTGTGTTAGAATCACTGCCTACAATGGATTTTTGATGCCATAACTTTTCTTTTAGGGAGATGAGATTATCTCAGAATTGATTTTTCTCATTGTAAGTTACGAGGGAATATATGTTCAACAATTTGACTCTATCCCCGATTCCTTTATTTTCCATATATGCTACTACCTAGTACGTAGTTGACTAAGATTCTATCAAGGAGAAGACAACATTGTCCGAGAACATGCCTAGGCCTCCTGAGGCTCCCCTTGAGCTTTACGCGACACCACTGCTTTTGTTCCAAAATACCTTTGAGGCTTTCATGAGCTCAAAATCTATTAATTTTGATTCTTGTAAAAAAGAAATTGAGGGTTTCTCTAATTTAACCAAATCCTTTATATAGAGGGCATTTTTGGGTCACCCATTCCCCTTATATTCCAATAGATTATCTTCATCAATTTTTGGTAAGGGAATTGGATTTTCGACCTCCTTCCTCACTTGTTCCTCCTTTGAATCCTGATTCTTTCAGAATGTCTAAAATTTGAGGCTGACTAGCCAGTTTTTTTGTTGAGGTTAGCCTTTTTCTCCCTTGGTTCTTTTTTAGAGTGTCTACATATTATTTTTTATTTATTTTTTTTATTTTTTTCAGTGCTTTTTGTTTCATGGCTACTCGAGTTGTCATTTCCACTTGGAGGGAGAGATGTATTCCTAGTGGCGATATTTCTATGGTGATTTACTAACTATGTTGGTCGAGATGGGGTAAAGTCCATAGCGCGAACTTGGAACAACAATGTGCTTGATTCATCATCTTTGGACTTCAAGGGTTCTTGGACCATAGGGGTGAGATTTGTAACTTGATCTTCAAGATATGGGGCTTCCTTTTTTCCCCTTCCTTTGGCCACTCTAGGATCTCCCCTTCTTATTTCATTTCATCTTTTGTATCCTCTTCCTCTAACAACTCTTGGGGAACATTCGGGTCCTCTAACGTTTTTTCACCATTCAATTGAAGCACCCCAAAGGGGTTTGTAGAGGTTGAGGGAGTAACATTGTGCAAGGAAGATGCCTTTTTTGGGCATGTCTCCTTCTATTGCAACTTTTCCTTTGCGTTTTCCACCTACTCATCTTGTTGGGGCTGAAATACTTCTCCCTTATTTGCCTTCTTAAAATCCCTAGCAAAGTGTCTATAGTCATGAAGGACACGATACTTGAAGGGAAGTTGCTCATAGTCTAGGGTTTGGCAGTGCTTCCATTCTCCCATGTGAGAAATATTTCCACTGAGAATCCCTTTTCTAAGTCTGCCTCAATACATATACTGGTAGAGGTGAACTCTACACCTTTAGGTTTTGCTCTATCGATATAAACCTCCCTACTCCATTTCTGATTGCGCTGAGACAATCATCTCCCCAGCAGGAGAGAGGAAGCCTCGAAAATTTCACCCAGACTAGAAAAGTTGTGGGCATGTCTTCTGTGGGATCAAAATCAATTGACAATTTGTTTAAGTACATTCCCCTTGTCCCAAGGAACTAGGGTTTGTTTCTAAAGATGATCTCCTTTTCCTCCCTTGACTTGACTTGAAAAGCAATGAGAAGTATCCATTGTTGATTGCATATATTCCCAATCTGCCTTTCATCTTCACTCTCCATTTTCTCTCCACCCATTGCTCAATGGACTTGGGAGATGGCCACATGTCGGTGAATTTTGTAACCAACACACAATCTGTGTAGGCTATTGTTGCTCGAAAAAATGTGGGAGGGAGTGGAACAACGTCGATGTTCTTTACCTTCCTAGCGAAGTTCGGATTTTTGTCAATGCTTTAAAAGCTACTACAATCGCATCTAGCGGGGGAGGAGCCCTCCCTTACCGACCATTGGTCACAAGGGATCGAGGTAGCATAATGTAGGGTTAGGGTTTGTAGAGCAGAGCCTCTTTAAATTATTCATTCATTCTTTTACTCTCCAATCCATTCAACATTTAATTTATATAGTTGAGCTAGTTATAATGTGTATACAAGTCCTTCATTCCTTCACTCTCCAATCCATTCAATTACGATAATTTAATAAGAAACATCTTTGGCATTAATGATGATGATAATGATTAACATCTATTAAGATTATAATCGATCTATGACCTTAAACAATAGTAAGCTCAAAAACCATTAAAAAAAAGAGTTCCAAAATCACCATACTTTTGATGACTTCAAAAATCACCACACATTTGTGTGTGGTAATGTAAAGAAGGAAATTTCAACTGGCAAAAAAACCTCATATAAAGTGGTTTACTTGCGAGAGAGGCAAGGACCTAAAAAAAGAAAGTACAAGAGGAAAGCAAACCACCGTGTGGAAGGGCACATAAATAAATAATAATGACGGTAGATAAAAAGAAAATTTCAACAAAAAGAAAGTACAAGAGGAAAGCAAACCACCGTGTGGAAGGGCACATAAATAAATAATAATGACGGTAGATAAAAAGAAAATTTCAACAAAAAGAAAGTACAAGAGGAAAGCAAACCACCGTGTGGAAGGGCACATAAATAAATAATAATGACGGTAGATAAAAAGAAAATTTCAACAAAAAGAAAGTACAAGAGGAAAGCAAACCACCGTGTGGAAGGGCACATAAATAAATAATAATGACGGTAGATAAAAAGAAAATTTCAACAAATTTACTGAAGAAACTCATAAAAAGTGGTTTACTCGTGAGCTAGGCAGTGAGGAGGAAAGCCAAACCTCCGTGTCGAAGAGGCCATAAATAATAATGGCGGTGGACAAAAGAAGTCATCAAAGACTTGAGATGGGCGATAGGACCGTGCTTTTTCTTCAAATTCTGTGACTGCATATCAATTCATTGTCCATTGCTCCATTGTCGTGATAGTTGTGGAGCAATAATGGAGAAGAAACAAGAAATCAAATTCAATTATGAAAAATGGTTGGTAATGTCAATTGAATTGCAATAACCAACATAAAGTGGGGTGTGGTGAGGCAATAACGCACGAAAAGACACTCTCCGTATGGTGCACGCAACAAAACGTTTGGAAAATTTCCGATTGAAAAAAAACGTTCTGTAGAACGTTAAATTCCAGGCTTGAATGCCATACAAATGCGTAAATGCGTTCCATTTGAAAGTGAAGGAAGAAAATTCAACAAATTTACCGAAGAAACTCATATAAAGAAAGGAAAGCGAAAGCTCCATGTTGAAGGGGACACAAATAATAATGGCGCTGGATAAAAAAGTCATCAAAGACTTGAGATGGGAGACAGGACAATACTTTTTCTTCAAATTCTGTGACTGCATATTAATTTAGTCTCCATTGCTCCACTGCCGTGGCAGTTGTGGAGCAATAATTGAGAAGAAACAAGAAATCAGATTCAACAAACTTATGGGTCACGGCTCACGGGCGTTCCAGAAAGACCTGCGCTTTGGCGTGGTTATCACGGATCCATAATTGCTGAAAAGACGACAGACGGGTCACGGACGTTCCAGAGAGACCTGCGCTTTGGCGTGGTTATCACGGCGCAATAATCGATAAAAACACGACAGACGGGTCACGGACGTTCCAGAAAGACCAGCGCTTTGGCGTGGTTATCACGACAGACGGCCGTTCCAGCAATAAATTACTGAAATATTTGGCGTGGTTATCACGACAGACGGCCGTTCCAGCAATAAATTACTGAAATATGTGTTTGTAATGTCAATGGAATCGCAATAGGTCTTCCGAGTTGCTTCGTTGTCCTTTCAATAAGCAGTAGTCTATAACGCTACTTTTTGAAAGTTTTTTTGGCGGATTTTTCCGGTTAAAATCCGGCAGCAATTCATTGGAATCCCAAGTTTGATAGCTAGTTTCTGCACAATCAATGGCTCCCAGTGGTTTTTCAGGGCGCTAAATCCAAATATGCAATTAAAAAACTATTTTAACGGCTAAAAATCAAGATTTAACCGGATTCCGTCACCGAAATCTCCAAAAAATCACATTATAGACCACTCATTTCAATAATCGATTATAACTCATTATGAAGTCGTTCCGGATTCCGTCACCGGAATCTCCAAAAAAATCGCATTATAGACCACTCATTTCAATAATCGATTATAACTCATTATGAAGTCGTTTGTGCCGTGGTGAGCGTGGGAAAAAGACAACACCATAGAAATCTCTGTTATCATCGGGACATGGGACTTCCTCCGTTACCAATTGGATATATTTGTATGGATATTTGACTTCCTCCATACTATTATTGTCCTTATGGAATTTGATTGCCATAAGCGTAAGTGATACGTTTGAATTTGATTGCCATAAGCGTAAGTGACATGTTTGAATTTGATTGCCATAACCTTAAGTTTTGTTTTGATTAACCATGACAAAAATCGTGGATGACTTTTAATTATTTGTCGGGATCACGGCAGTCTTTGTCATAATCCCGCGGGAGCATGGCATGGGAAGCTACGACAAGTTATCGGCTGAATGACCATCATCATGATTGTTATTCCAACGAGAAATAGCTTTTTACAAACAACTTTCTAACTTGTTGATATGTGTCAAAAAGTGCGAGAGATAAAGTGAAATCTTCCTCAATTTTTATATTAAAATTAATTTCTTTTAAACCACTGTTATTATCTCTGAAACTAGTGATAATGTTTTCTTATTGCAATAATTCTCCACCCAAAAATATTTTTTAGTTTTTCTAATCTATTCCATATTCCAATGGTTAGTTCTAGTTCTAGTCACCATGTTAAATCTTTTTCTAACCTCAATGATGCAACACAAGAGATTGGTTTTAGTATTGTAATAGTCCTATATAATATTCCTAAGCATACCAACACATTCATAGTAGAATGATAGCTTCTAAATCAACATGATATCTATTTTTCTTTTGCAATTTTCTATCCTTACATTGACCTTTTTTTCAAGAATAATTCCATATATTTTGGCTAAAGCAAGGCTAAACCCCAAACTTTGTGTATTCTAAAGAAGAAAAGTAGTCCTTTGTAGAAACAGTTTAAATGTTGTTTACACCATTAGATGATTCATAAAAAATCTAAGGTAGGAATTCCAATCCCTCAAAGAAATCATATTGTTTTCTTTAATTTTACAAATTAGAATTTTTTTAGAATTTCTTAGGATCTAGCTTAGAGAGGTGTAAAAGTTTATATTACTATATATTTTCTTCTATTTATTTGGCCTTTGTACCAACTTATCTTGTCAAATTTTAGGGACTCTTTAGAGGCATCCCTAGTGGATTTTCTAAAATTCTTACACCTTATTCTATTTTGTTTTTACTCAACACCTTCATAGAGAACTTATTGATGAAAGCGGAGAGCGTTATCATAAAATCATGATAGAAACCTTCAATATTGTTCTTAGTTGATAGGATACCTAATTCATTATTTAAATCCTTTAGAAAAGATTATTGTTCATTTTTCGAAGATTAAATACTTTTGGCTATCATAATTCTCTTATATGGGGTTTTGTGTGTGACAAAGTTTAGAGTTGGGGTTAAATTTCATGATTTGAATCACTCAAGGTCGTTTAAAATGTCAATATCTACTATTTGTTGCATTTGGTGATATCAGATCTAGCATATTCCCTACAATACTATTGCCAAGCCCATGGATGCAAGTCATCCCAAATGATTTTGGACACTTTTTTAAACTACTATAAATTATCATATCTTGAGAACTATAGAGCATGATTGGCTAAGACCTAAACATTTTCTCAACCAAGTCTTTAAAGTTTCCTTTGTATCTACTAATTAAGTCAAAGTCCTCATCTAGTCATATAGGACTAGAGTTGGAATCATTGCTTAAAATAATACCTTTATTAATTCTTATTCTAGTATTAAAGTCTACAAGAAATAGGATATTACCTTCATTTCTCAATTTTTCAATATCTTGTTATAATTCATTATAAGGGAAATTATTATCTAGATCGTTTTTCTTATAAAAAGCAGAATTAATAGGTGAAAAATAACATATCACTATGTAAATATTTTTGGGATTAATATGTGAAATATCTATCGCACATGTACTAATTGAAATAGTCTTTAATATAAAACCTAATATGTGGGAAAATGTTTCTCTTTATCTCATAAGATTTTCCTCCAACCATACGTGGTAAGACCTATTGTTATATATCGACCACAATACAAAACCTCCCATGTTAGGGACCTAGGCTTCTTCATGATCCCAAGCTTCAATAAGCACTATAATATCAATTTTTCTCATGATCCAACATCATGACATGGGACCTACGCTCCATGGAAAGCCACAATAGTTCCAAGAGTGGATACAAAGTATCCTAAATCCCAATTTTAATTGCCTTTTCTTATGTCTAGCCACTAATAATAACTTAGAAATTATATTTCTAATTATCGTCTAATTTCTCTCCTCCTTAATTTACTTTACTTTTAGAATTTTCTTCCTGAATTCGACATGATCTTCTAGAATTAGATATTCATTCAAAATATTCTTAACTATTTGGGACTTGGACTTTTACTGAGTATGCCACATATATGGGTGTTAGAGCTTATCTTAACATGAATTAACTAATTCTTATGCTCAATTATTTTTCTCAATCTCTTTGCTTCTATGAGACTAGTTGTTTCAATTGATAGTTTATAATGTATTTCTTACTTGACAATAGTTAGTGTTTCCTCTCGTTTTCTCCTCTTTCAAGCAAAAAATTATGAGATTTGAGTTTCTTTTGTTGTGTTCATGGTCTAACTCTATAATCTTATTGATTTCCTCTTTGTTAGGTTTGATATCATGTTTACTTTCTAGACCATTTAATTGTTATTTACCTTTTCTTTTAGTTCATAAATTCTAGTTCTAATTTGATTCGTAAACTACCATGGATATTCCACTAGAAAATTCATCGCAACAGAGTTAGTAAATCTATAATTAAAACTCAAAAAATATACACAATTAGGGTTTATTCCTCATAAAATTTATGGATCTTTAGATTATTCTTTATTGTTTATGCATGCAAAATAAAATTTATGTCAAAATTAAAGAACATCGAAATAAAAAACCATGAAACCACATTTGACACAAAATAGATCCTAGGAAACCCTTTCACGAGAAAACCCAGCTCGAAGGTGTGGTTGCTCTAGTCTCTTTCTATGAATAGAAAATAGTTGTAAGTACAGAGAAGTAAGGCACATGGCCCATGGGCTACTAAAGTGCACAAATCCTCTTTGTGTACTCTCTCCTTATCCTTCTTGGTTACTCTACTTGTCTATGGAACAAATGGACTAAAAAAGAATGGAACCCCTTTTCCTCCTAGTGGTCCAGTTATAACACAACCCAATAGCATATTAATTATTAGGTTTGACAATCTCAACTCTTGAACATAGTTATAATATGGACTCTTATAGAGAATACTTCATCATAATCACGTGAATAACCCCTTTCCATGAATTATGGGGATGACATGGCAACCTCTCAAATTATGGTGGTGAAAATAGCAAGGTCAACTTCAAAGTGGCATAAATTTTGCATATAGAGTTTGATTGAGGTTATTCTTGCATTGTTGGAATTTTTTTTTATGTGTGGAGTAGGGTAAAAATATTTTCACTAAATTAAAATAAATTTACCACCAAAAAACAACATTTTATGCCTCAAAATTCTGTCAAAAGGTTTCAGACCCTAATTTTCCAAACTAGGTCATGTCGATCAAACTAATCTTGTGAGTTGATTCCTCCACTCTTTCCACTCTAAAAACATCAATACGGATGAAAAAAAATATAATGATCTAATTTGGATCACACCTCCTTATTTTGGGAGGATTTTGGTCCACAAAATCATCTACTAAATGAGGTGAGGAAAAATTTTCCTCCATATTCTCTCAGGTTTGCCAATGGGCCTTGCCTAGAAGTTGTCCTTTCAACCTGATCTACCGAAGATCATGTTGTCACTACCTTGTAGTTCTAGACCTCTTCTAATAAATTGTATCATCTATGAACTCTATATGAGCATATAGTGCCAAATCCTATAGAAAATGTAGCACATGTTCCTCTTCATGATCTAGCATGGAAGGCTCATTGAGCTTCAAATTCTCCACATTCACAACTAAGTAAATGTGCATGTATGGGGGTAGACCTATCCAAAGAAAAATTGTATTACTTCTCACCCATTGGTGGTCCTTTCATAGAGCATCAAAACACTCAACCACCACAAACATGCAGTCAGTGTCCCTTCCTATTTGTTGGTAAACCTCCCACAAAGTCCATGGAAATGATTTCTAGGGACAAGTGGGTATAGGTAAGGGATGAGATAGACCCGATTTCCTGTTACTAGACTTGCTAGTGCAATAAAGCATAAATTTTCTTATGGACCTAGCTATATGTTCTTGCATCTTGGGTGAATACACATGCCTCTGCAAGTTGGCCATTGTCTTCCCTACACCAAAGTTCCTTGCAACCTTGGAGTGTGATCCACTCTAATCAATTGCAATCACTCACCTTTATGAACACAAAGATATCCATCCTATAGAGTAACCCACCAAAGAGATAGTAGTGAATGGTGTTGACACAATCGTCCACATGACTTTGACTCTACAACTACTGAAACACCTCCTTGAAGTCACCATTATCTAAATATGCCTCTCTATATGCATCATGGTGAATGGTTCCATATGCATAAGAGTTCCCAAAGTTGTGATCTTTGATGTCGGTGGAATTGAAATTATTTCCTCCAACTTGTTTGTCCTACCCTTCTCATACTTAATAATCACGAAATGAAACTATTGTAGAAACTCCACGCACTTATAATGCCTAGTCTTTTGTAGCTTACTTTGGGCCTACAGGTACTGTAGTGGCTAGTGATATACACTAGTACAAATGGGGCCAAAATTTCACGGTTATTCTGATCTGAACTTAAACAGGAACATAAAAAATTACTGATATAACCATAAATATAGAGATGCAGTAGAAATAACACTTCATTTCATTAATTTCAAAATACTGAAATATGCTTACAAACAGAATGGAAATAAACTAGCTTGGGTGATGGTAGCTTATCTTTGAGAAGAGATGTGGTGGCTACATTCCTCTAAACTGTGTTATAATGAGGCTCAAGGGCCTATTTATTAATGAACAACAAGAGAAAACCCTAAAGAACCAAAACCCTAACCCTAGGAGATGTCACTTCAAGAGTTTGTGGACCTCATTGGGGTTACTTGGGCATACATCTTCCCGGGGTCGTAACTTGGTCATATATCTTTATTTGGCGCGTATGATACCTTATTGGAAAGGTCTCTTTGAGTAATACAGGATTTGTGGTAGGCCCCATGTTGGCATGTAGCAGACCTCAGAAAAAAATCATTTATGGGGTCATAACTACTCCGGAAGTTCAGGACCTAAAAAACTGCTAAAAATAGTAAATGTTGAAATAAACAAGGAAACAGATGAAACTAACTGGAGGTCTAGGTGGAATAGGCAGGTGGCCACCAATATCCACCTAGATCAGATGTCCCCCCTTAGGAAGCAATGGTCCCCATTGAGTGCAAATCTTCCATGAGATGAGGAAATTTTTGTTGAACATGGTCCATGGTTAACCACTTTCCCTAGTGAAGGAGTTTTCTTTCTTTGAAAACTTGAGATAGATGGATCCTCTATTGGCAAGTGTTCTTGATATGCATGTCCATGATCTGATCAGTTGTGGCTTGTTCCATGCAGTCCGGGTTGAGATCTGTTGGTGTGATTTGTACTGCAATGTCAGATGTGTCCAACAATGGTGGAAAGTATGGTCGAAGGCGGTTTACATTGAACACTAGGTGCAGACCAAGGAACATTGGGATGTTGAGCTCGAAGGCATTATCACAAACAAACTTAGCGATGGTGTATGGCCCATATCAGAGCAGGTGAAGTTTGCGGTGGGGTCCAATGAGGCGCTCCTTCTGCAAATGTAGCCAAATTTTGTCGCCCACTTAGAACTTGTGCGACACTCAATGTTGATCATGGCGCTTCTTGTACTTAGCTTTGGATTTTTCCAATATAACATGGACTTACTGGTGGATATGTTGAATGTGTTCAATGAAGTTGTTAACCCTGTCAGCTTCAAACTGAACGTGAGTCGAATTTAAGTGAGTTTCTAAAAATGGTATGGCCACATCAATGGGACATAATGGTTGAAATATCAGCCCTACCTGGAAGGGGTTATGGTATGTTAAGTTGTGGAGAGATCTGTTGTAGTTGTGTTGAACACAGGGGAGGCTTTCATCCCATGTGTGTGGATGCTTTGAGTTGTACATGCACAAAATGTGTACAATCATCTTGTTGACAACCTCTGTCTCAATCTCAAATGGTTGATGCAGGTTTGGTAATGTGAGCACTAGTGTAAAGTAGAGACGATGCTTTGACTCAGTAAACGCATTTTTTTTGGTTTCAGACCAAAAAAAATTGCTTTCACTCCGCCCTTGGTCACTTGACTTAAAGGCCAAGTGAACGCAAACCTGCGGTAGAAATTGGCATGACCCAGAAAGTTGCGAAGCTATGTAAGAGTGGTTGGGGTTGGCCAATCCCGAATGAATTGTATCTTGGTTGGGTCCACATGCACACCCTTCTCATCAATGATGCACCCCAGATATTGAACTTGGGTCATGCCAAAAGTACATTTCTCTAAATTCGCACATAGCTTGTGTTGTCGCAGGGTTTGAAGGACCTATCGAATATGGTGGAGGTGCTCTTCCCAACTTTGGTTGAAGATAAAGATGTCATCTAAATACACCACCATGAATGAATTAATGAAGGGTTGGAAGATGTCATCCATCAATCTCATGAAGATTGCGGGGGCATTTGTCAACCTAAAAGGCATGACCAACCATTCAAAAATTCCCTTCTTGGATTTGAAGGTGGTCTTCCACACATTGGAGGGTTTGATAGGCACCTAGTGATAACTAGACTTCAATTCAATCTTCCTGAAATATTTGGCACCCTTGAGCTAGTCAAGAAGGTCATCAATCCATGGGATTGGGTACCTATTCCAGAAAATGATCTTGTTCAGTGCCTGATAGTCAACACAGAGTCTCCAGGTCTTGTCCTTCTTTTGTACCAATACAATCAAGCTCCCATAGGGTGATGAGCTTAGCCTAATGTTCCCTTTCTACAACATGTCCTGAATCTTCCTCTTGATCTCATCATTCTCCAGAACAAAGCATCGATATAATGGTCCATTGGGTAGTGGCATGCCCGGGATCATATCGATGGAGTAGTTGACCTGATAGTGTAGAGGTACCCCTGTAGTCGAGGTGAAAATGTCCCTATACTCCTCCACAACCTTGTCCATCTATTTTTGTTGTGTAGAGGAGCCCTACCTAGAAGTCGTGGCCATAACCCTCTTCTTTCCCTGAGGGTGAATCATAAGGAAATCAAATTTCCTAGTCTGGGAAATTATCTTAATACATTACTTTGTAGTGGTCAAAGAGATGTTCATAGGTGAGGCTACCTCTGGTATCCTATATAGCTTATTTCCCAAAGTAATAATTATAGAGTGAGGTCTAGACTCATATACAACATTTCGTTTCCACAAGTATGGTTTTCCTAGTAATACATCACAAACTTCAAGAGTAGCAACATCACACAATACCTCATTTGTGAAGGGATTGATGTTGTAAGGAAGGCAACATTGTTGGCTATCATGGATATCTCGTCCTTGGTGGAGACACTCGCTGGCGTACGGATGTGGATGTGTTATTGTCGATGGGCCTAGTCGCTTCATGACCTCTGTTAAAATGAGGTTATTTTGGCTACTGATGTAGACAATGAACTGCAATGGAGAACCCTTCACCCACATCTATGAGTGAAAAAGATGTTTCCCCTCCTCTAGATCTTTAGGCTCATTCTTTTGGATCTTGGTGGTAGACATGGTGGCACTGGCCTCCGCGTCAATGATCAGCTACCCTTTCTCATTCCCCTTGTCAGGTTATCACTTAGATTCGTAACATGCATCTAAATTGGAAGCCTTCAGCTTGGCCACCAGTGGCTGCTTGGCCCAACACTCACTTTTGTTGTGAGTGGAGCTCTTATGGAACTCACACCATTTTCCTGTGTCATTCCTTTTCTTTGTGGTGTTTTTCTTTGCTTGTAGCTTTAGTGGGTTGTCCTGGGTCGCCCCGCCTTGGCTTTGGCCTTTTTCTTATGGTTTGGGGATGTAT
>APFE030632561.1:110559-134034 GCA_000404065.3 Pinus taeda | reverse complement strand
TTCCAAAAAATAACACAAGTAAAATATGACTATTCATAGATTTTCACATTTTTCACTCTGGATTCAAAAAAATCCCAATAACTATTGTTTTGTAATGATGCAAGATCAGTCCATATGTATCGCTGCACTTTGCAAAACTAGTCCACACATATCCCTGGACTTTCACATTTTGAATCCTAATTCAGTACGAAAATCAGCCAGGTTTTTAACACATTCCCAGTATAGAATCTTCTTCGTCGTCACATGCAAGAATATGGTGTTTTGGTCATGTAAATGGGTCACGAATTTTTTTTTTGTTTCCTACTAGGGGCACTCTAGTACATTTCCAAACATTTTTTAAAAACAAAAATCCCTTCATTATGCTCATGAGATTATTCTTCATCCAAGGCATCTCATACACAAATAAATATAGCATACAATCTCACAGATGTTGCTAGATCTCTTAATCAAGAAAGGTAATCCATGCTTTCTTTCGCCTTCTGCGACCATAGATTTACCTCCAACGCTTCCTAGAATGCTTTCCAGGCATCGAAGAGCATCCCTTTCTTCTCATAACATGTCCCCAACAAACAAAGAGCTTTGAAATTCCATGCATTGAACCCAACAATAGCCTTCAGGTCATCCAGGCGGCCTCCACGCAACATCACTTGGAATTGGAGGTTTCAAGTTCCAGCTCCTTCGGCTTGACCAAAGAATCATACTTCTTAGGGACGGAGAGGCTCTTGCCAATGGGGGGCATGAGGGTGGTGTCTAGGCAACCAATGGCAGTTGTCAAATGGACACTTCAGTGTATTTTTGTTATATTAAAAATAATAAAAATTAAGCGCAAGGAAATCAAGAGATAAGATAGATTTTTCTTGGATAATCTAGCTAAACAAGGGCTGGACAATACCATCCATGTGTCGGGAGCTTTTTCTTCTGAAATCACTCTCTTGCCAGTCTTGGAGCTGCGAGTCTGGGTGGGTTATGTTGCCAACATTACTAACGTCGAGAAATCTCAATACGGGCGACATGAAATCACGATCATAGGGACAGGCACTCCGCAGGCTCTAGAGTGGATAGATGATTTCGACCCCAGACAGGTCTGTGTCTCCACTCTCTTCGTCCAACAAAACAAAAATCGACTAAGCGACCCACATAATGGCCATAAACGATGGGAGAGTGCAAAGGTTTGGTTCGCTATTTACATCTCCAATGATCCCTACTTGTCCTTAAAAAAACCGGTGCCAGAGAACAAGTCTTGTGAGAGCTCAATTGACCGATTCCAAGCATGGCTGAACCTCTTCCTAAAAATTTTGAAAAGAGAGAGGAGCACAAAGTTGGTTGATAACAGTTAAACACAAGCTAAATAGTTGGTTGATAACTAACACAAGCATTCATTCAAGCTAATCAGTTGGTTGATAACTGACACAAGTATTCACTCATAACTAAAGCAGGATCTAATGGTCAATAATTTTCCAATCATCTAACACTACATCCAACGCTGAATATCATTACAGAGTGGCAGCTGAGGGCATTCATTTCAAAGGGTAACACCTTACGGTGTAATTAACAAAAAAGAATTGCCTAAAATTGCCTCACCAAATTTCCAAATTTATAATAGAATATAATTTTAAAAATTACTAATTTCACTGTAATTTAAGTGTTCCATATCAAAATATTATATATATATATTAATTGGATTTAGTTGGAGTATCCTTGCTCTGTTGATTTAATTTTTATAGATAGTTTATTGGATATTTCAATTGAAATGAAAATTTTAAAAACAAACCTATAAAGTTGCAAGTTTCTTAAGTAAAGGTTCATTTTGCATGTCATGATTAAACTAGCAATAAATAAATTAATATACAAAATTTAAAAAACAAATTTGTATAAAATTTTCATTTAATCGAATCAAATTAAATTTACTAATTAATTTTTTTCATTATTAAATAAATTGCAATTAGATTGTGATTACTTCTTTTTTTCTTTTCTTTTTCATTTTTGAAAATTAATTAATAAAAATCTACAACAAATGTGATAATACAACAAAGACAAAGTTTCGAAGTAAAAAATAGAGAAATTGGACTTATATATAACCAGTTCACACAATTTTAGACATAAAAGTAAAAAAAAATACCTTATAGTATAAATTCTATTTTAAATGTTGAGAACATAAATATCTAAAAAAACTTGAAGTTAACCGGAGTAAATTTTGATGCCAACTACTTTCCTACTTCATTTTTAGTCTTGAGCACCTTTAGATTTAAATCTAGAATTTAATGTACTAATTGGCCTAGATTTAAATCTAGAATTTAATGTACTAATTGGCCTAGATTTAAATCTAGAATTTAATGTATTAATTGGCCTATGTTTGGTCCAGTGAAAAATTCGCTGATAGGATTTGGTTTTAAAGCCTAGTTTAATGCCCATGAGAGAATCTTCTGGATTTGTTTCATAGTGTCATACAGTCACCTTTGACCACTTTTAGTATTTACCTATATTGCATGAGAATCCCACGTATTGCCTCCAATTGTGTTGAGAAATTCGTGTCCTTAATTTGAATTTCATAAGAAAGAGTTGGAACACTTTGAGAATTTTCTTCTATCAAACCCTTCATGCCACAACATTTTGTGCAATTCTTAAAGTTCTTGATATTCTATAAAAGGGATAGAAATAATAAGACTGCTTCTTAAGTGAAATACTGAGGAAAGTTTAGGGAAAGTGAACCCAATGAGAAGAGGGGGAACTCAAGTCATGAAACAAAATCCATAGAGAGAAATACGACACATTAAGCAAAAATTGGAATATCACCAACCTCCCTAAACACATGTCAATGTGCAGGAAGGAGAGAAAAGAAGATGACCTCTTGCCAAGAACAATTTGTTCTTTGTAACCCTTTATAATTAATTGTTTCAAAACGATTCTTAATAAAAATAGAAAAGATGTAATAGTACATACAAATATTTAAGAGGATATTTTATCATGGAAACCAAAAAATGAGAAAACCAAAAATATTTTTTCAGTATATTATGTTTTTACAATGTCGCAATATAATATGTATATTTTGCAGCATCCATAAACCCCCCAATCCATTAAACCTAGATTAAAATACAACCATAGTTACTTAAGCAAAATTACAAAACCATAGATTAAACTATCATGCACTACAATATCACTAAAGTGAAAACTGTGCACTGAAAAATACGAAAAATGGATGCAAAAACCCTAGTGCATACAAATCATGCATATGAATATTCATACAAAGAATACAACACATACACAATATTTTATCATTTATTGTTTCCTTTGCATAGAAGGAGTCACATGAGTACGTGATCAACAATCTAGGTCACCAATGCCCATTTTTTCTCTACACCAAAATAACTTCTAATTGCTCACAAACTTTGTCAATGAATTTGCAACATTCTTTAAGGAGTCCATTATCACTAGCAACACCTTCTTTTCTTCAACCGTGTGTTTCACAAATTGATATTGAACAACAATATGCTGTGTCTTAGAATGATACATTGAATTCCTCACTAGGAAGACTACACTCTAAAACCCACAATCTATCCTTACAACTTGTTGTACCACCCCAATGCATGAATGTGATCATTATAGCAATATCACTTCCTTACTTGCATGAGTGACTTCCATATATTTAGCTTATGTAGTTGAGATTGCCACTACATATTGTCTCTTTCTCATCCAATTGATTGCATCTCCAAGTAGGTCAAACATATACCCAGATGTAAATATTTTGCGATCCAGATCTCTAGCTCAATTTGCATCATTGAAAACGGCAACAAGAAATGTTGAAAATGCAACAAGAAAATCCTAATTTAATTTTGCCCTTGAAATAAATTGGGAATAAAAATTAATTCCACATCTCATGCAACTTGTATGAGTTGACTTAGTTGGCTTAGTTAATTCGAGTTGAGGGTCTAACTTGAGTCATGTAGAGTGTCTCCTACATTATAGGAGCTCTGGTTGAGTTTATTTTGAGTTATAATTAATTAATTCAGTTTAACTAAGCTAAAGTTAGTTAAACTAGTTTCAACTATTGGAGGGACTAGTGGGAGGTCTAATAGTGTAGTGTTGCCTGCATTGTAGTGTGGTGTCGCCTACAATGATCAATCGGTAAACTAATGATTCACTCATAAATAACTCATGCATGTCAGATCTGAGAGTTACCTAATTGAGATTGGAGTTCAGGGACAATGTACTATCAGTTGTATAATCATCTGAATTGTACAGGTGGTGCATGCAGTCAAAGGAAAACCTATGATGGATTATGCAATTCCTTTCAGGAATTTCCCTAATTAATAGTGGGTTAATTCCCAAGGAAAAAAATCAAGGAAATAGGGACTTCGACAAGCGAGAAATTGGTTAAGTATTGGCCTGGGCTTGTCTAAGAAGTTGTGAGAAAGATAGAGATAGTGCAAAGGTTGCTCAGGCTTGAGAAAAGCATTGTTTTCTGACTAATGCAATATACAAATAGCATGGGTTTTTTAGTTGTGGCTTTCCCTTGGAAATCATTGTGTAATGTGTTGATTGAATTCTTTCTCTTGTATGCTTCGTGATTTCATGATCGTTTAATTGTTTTCGTTGATGATTAGAGTAGATTCAAGTCTATTGTTTTAGCATATTACAATTAGTAGTTTGAATCTACAAGGAATTTCTACATGGTATCAGAGCAGAAATCACTCTAGAAGAGGAGAATACGAGTTTGTCTTTTGCAAGTGAAATTGAATTTGTAGTATCATAGATCAAATCCAGAAGGATGTCGTTCTATGGTTTGAGACTCGAAAATGCCCTTGAGGGTAGTTCGAAATATATTCCTGGAAGGACGGGATGGAGGCAGTTTTGGAAGACAACGAGCTTAAGGAATTCATAGACATAGATATTCCTAAGCCTCCAACAGCTGATGTTAAATATATGGCATAATGGAGAAAATGTGTTGCAAAGGCGAGAAGGATTATCCTAGAAGGAGTTTGAGATCATATTGTCTTGAACCTCCATAATAAGGAGACTCCATATGAAATGTGGAAGGCCTTGATAGACTCGTTTCAAAACAACAGTGACCACAGGAAGCTAGCACTAAAGGACAAGCTCAAAAAAATCAAGATGGAGAAGAGAAAAAATACCAAGGTACTTGACCAAGTTCACCCAATGTCGGCATGAGCTTGGAAGTGTTTGTGTTACAGTTGCTGAAGATGATCTGGTCATCCTAGCACTTCTAGGCCTTCCCAAGATTTGGCACAACTACCAGGATTTGGTAAATGAGAGGGAGAAGCTATCAACGTGGGAGCATTTTTGGTATGACTTGGTGCAAGAAGAGATTCGACGGAACACCAAATATGGGACCTCGTCTAAAGAAGTGGAAGAGGATTTCATATTAGTCAACAAAGAAAATAAATCCAATGGAAAGAAGTCCTAAGGAGAGGAGGGAAAGACAAAATACTTTTCCAACATCAATTGTTTTCACTGTCATGAGTTCTGGCACTATGCCATGAAATGTCCACAAAATAAGGCAAGCATGAAGGAGCCTATAGTAACAATAGCAGGTGAAATTATAACTTCACAATTTGAGCTTGATTTTACTCTCATTGCATTCATGACAGGCACAATAATGGGAATCATGTGGTATCTCGATGGCAGTGCCTAATTCCATATAACGGGGAATAGATATCTCTTCAGTGACTTGGAGGAAAAAGGCCTTAAGCAAAACATAGAGTTTGGAGATGATGGGAGGTATATCGCAACTAGTATCAGTACAATTACTTTTCAGAGGGATTTTGGCTCCCCTCTCAGACTCATAGATGTGATGTATGTTCCAGGACTAAAGAAGAATCTTGTTTCTGTCATGGTATTGGAAGACTGTGGCTATGGTTTGTTATTTAGCAAAGGAAAGGTTTTCCTTAGACACATCGCCACAGGATAGGTGAAACAGATCGGTGTGTGAGTCAAGAACCTGTGTGCACTTGAGGTACAAGATGCATGCAAAGCCTTGAGGAGCAAGGAAAAGGTTAGAGACTTGGTGGTTTAGAGGGAACATGAATTACCTCTCAACATGCAGCCTCAACAAGTTGTGGAGTAGCCACAATTGGAGAAGCGGGGAGGAGGACTAATGGAGACATCCACTCAAGCATAAACCTCCTGTAGGGGGGAATTTCAAGCTAAGTGGGCAAAGGGAGCTCATGCATCCATATCTCCAGGTGTGAGGTGCGGCAATATGAAACCTTAGTCCAAGAGTTTCAGAAATTGGGTAGGGTCCATTGAGGTGTGTTTGTCTCATGGATCATTACCTTGCTACGAGGACCCACAATATTTAGTGGTAGGAGGATCATTGTTCATAAGATACTGAGGAGTGTAGAGAAGTGTTGACAGTAGAGTAGAAGGCTTAGTAGCAGAGTCAACAACAACACAATTTTCCTAATAGACAGTTGTAGATACCGTTGATTCAGTTCATTTTTTTTTTATGCTTTTCGGTTGCACATGTTGCAGTAGCAACAACAATAGTGACAAGTGTTGCATGCAGAACATTCCAAAGGCACTAGATTAGGGTATATGTGAATCCCTTTTTGTTGAGAGGGAGTGTTGAAAATGGCAATAAGAAATGTTGAAAATGCAATAAGAAATCCTAATTTAATTTTGTCCTTGAATTAAATTGGGAATAAAATTGTAATTCCACATGCCATGACAACTTGTATTACTTAACTAAGTTAATTTGACTTACTTGGCTCAATTAATTCGAGCTGAGGGTCTAACTTGACTCATATAGAGTGTATCCTACATTATAGGAGCCCAGGTTGAGTTTATTTTGAGTTGTAACTAATTAATTAATTCAGTTTAACTGAGTTAAAGTTAGTTAAACTAATTCCAATTGTTGGAGAACTAGTGGGAGGTCTAGTAGTGTGGTGTTGCTTGTAGTGTAGTGTGGTGCTACTTGCAATGATCAACCAGTAAACTGATGATTCACTCATAAATAACTCATGCATGTCAAATCTAAGAGTTACCCAGTTGAGATTGGAGTACATGTAAAGTGTACTATCAATTGTATAATCATCCGAATTGTACAGGTGGTGCATGCAGTCAAAGGAAGACCTATGATGTATTGCACAATTCCTATGAGGAATTTCCCTAATTAATAGGGGCTAATTCCCAAGGAAACAATGCAAGGAAATAAGGACTTGGGTAAGTGAGAAATTGGTTAAGTATTAGTCTGGGCTTGTCTAGGAAGCTAAGAGACAGATAGAGATAGTGCAAAAGTTGTTCGAGCTTGAGAAAATAATTGTAATTTTCTCATATTTTCTAACTAATGAAATATATAGATAGTAGGGGTTTTTAGTAGTGGGTTTCCCCAGGAAGTCATTATGTAATGTGTTGATTGAATTCTTTCTCTTGTATGCTTCATCATTTTGCGGTCGTTTAATTGTTTCCATTGTTGACTAGAGTAGATTCAAGTCTATTGTATTATCATATTACAATTAGTAGTTGAATCTACAAGGAATTTCTACATGGTATCAGAGCAGAAATCACTCTAGAAGAGGAGAATATGAGTTTGTCTTTTGTAGGTGAAATTGAATTTGTAGTATCATACATCAAAGCCAACAGAATTTTGTTTTATGGATTGAGACTAGAAAATGCCCTTGAGGGTAGTTCGAACTATATTGCTTGGAAGGACATGATGGAGGCAGTGCTAGAAGACAACAAGCTTAACGAATTCATAGACAAAGATATTCCTAAGCCTCCAGTAACTGATGCTCAAGATCTGGCATAGTGGAGAAAATATGTTGCAAAGCCGAGAAGGATTATCCTAGAAAGAGTTTGAGATCGTATTGTCTCGAACCTCCATGGTAAGGAGACTCCATATGCAATGTGGAAAGCCTTGGAAAACCTATTTAAAAACAACAATGACCATAGGAAGATGGAAATTAAGGATAAGCTCAGAAAAATCCAGATGGATAAGAGCGAAACAATACCAAAGTACTTGACCAAGTTCACCCAATGTTGACGCAAGCTTGGAAGTGTTGATGTTATAGTTGTTAAAGATGATCTCATCATCCTAGCATTTCTAGGCCTTCTTAAGAGTTGGCACAACTACTAGGATTTGGTAAATGGGAGGGAGAAGCTACCAAAGGGAGCATTTCTGGTTCGACTTGGTGAAAGAAGAGATTCGGCAGAACGCTAGAGACGGGACCTCATCCAAACAAGTGGAAGAGGATTTTGCATTAGTAAGCAAAGCAAATAAATTAGATGGAAATAATTCCCAAGGAGAGGAGGGAAAGAAGAAATATGTGTCCATCATCAAGTGTTTTCACTGTCACGAGTTCATGCACTATGCCACGAAATGTCCATAAAAGAAGGCAAGCAAGAAGGAGTCTACAATAACAACAACAGGTGAAGTTCTAGCTTCACAATTTGAGCTTGGTTTCACTCTCATTGCATGCATGACAAGCACAATAATGGGAAGCATGTGGTGTCTTAATATTGGTGACTCATTCCATATGATGGGGAATAAATATCTTTTCGGTGACTTGGAGGAGAAATACCTCAAGCAGAACATAGAGTTTGGAGATGATGGGAGGTATATCGCGACCAATATCGATACAATTACTTTTTAAAGGGAGTCTAGTTCCCCTCTTAGACTCACATATGTGATGTATGTTCCACGACTAAAGACTAATATTGTTTTCGTCGCAGTATTGGAAGACCGTGGCTATGATGACTTATTTAGCAAAGGAAAGGTTTTCCTTAGAAACATCGCCACATGACAGGCGAAACAAATCAGTGTGTGAGTCAAGAACCTGTATGCACTTGAGGTACAAGATGCATGAAAATCCTTGAGGAGCAAGGAAAAGGTTAGAGACTTGATGATGAGAGGGAGCATCAATTACCTCTCAACATGCTGCCTCAAAAGCAACCTTAGCAAGTTATGGAGTAGACACGATTGGAGAAGCAGAGAGGAGGATTAGTGGACACATCCACTCAAACAGAGACCTCGAGTAAGGGGGAATTTCAAGCTAAGTGGGTAGAGGGAGCTCATGCAACCATACCTCCAGGTGTGAGGTGGGGTGATGTGAATCCATAGTCCAAGAGTTTCAGAAATTGGGCAAGGTCCATTGAGGTGTGTTTATCTCATGGATCATTACCTTGCTACAGGGTCCCAAAGTATTCAGTAGTAGGAGGATCAATGTTAGTAAAATTCTGAGGACTGTAGAGAAGTGTTGACAACAGAGCAAGAGGCTCAGCAGCAGAGTCAACAACAACACAATTTTCCTAGTAGACAGTTGCAAACAAAGTTGATTTAGTTGATTTTGTTTTTTTATGTTTTTTAGTTGCAGTAGGAACAACAACATTGAAAAGTGTTGCATTAAAAACATTCCAAAGGTATTGGATCGAGATAGATGTGAATCCCTTTCTTGTTGAGAGGGAGTGTTGAAAATGGAACAAGAAATTCCTAATTTAATTGTGTCCTTCAATTACTTTGGGAATAAAATTGTAATTCCACATCTCATGACAACTTGTATTAGTTAACGAAGTTAATTTGACTTAGTTGGCTCAACTAATTCGAGTTGAGGGTCTAACTTGAGTCATGTAGAGTGTCTCCTACATTATAGGAGCCATGGATGATTTTATTTTGAGTTGTAACTAATTAATTCAGTTTAACTGAGTTAAAGTCAGTTAAACTAGTTCCAACTGTTGGAGGAACTAGCGGGAGGTCTAGTAGTGTGGTGTTGCTTGCGGTGATCAAATAGTAAACTGACGATTCACTCATAAATAGCTCATGCATGTCAAATATAAGAGTTACCCAGTTGAGATTGGAGTTCAGGGACAGTGTACTGTCAGTTGTATAATCATCTAAATTGTACAGGTGGTGCATGCAGTAAGAGGAAGGCCTGTGATGGATTGCGCAATTCCTTTGAGGAATGTTCCTAATTAATAGGGGCTAATTCCCAAGGAAATAACACAAGGAAATAAGGACTTGGCAAGTAAGAAATTGGTTAAGTATTGGCATGGGCTTGTCTAGGAAGTTGTGAGACAGATAGAGATAGTGTAAAGGTTGCTCAGGCGTGTGGCAAACATTGTAATCTTCTCATAATTTCTGATGAATGCAATATACAGATAGCAAGGGTTTTTAGCTATGGCTTTCCCCAGGAAATCATTGTGTAATGTGTTGATTGAATTCATTCTATTGCAATATTTGTGATTTCGTGATCATTTAGTTGTTTCTGCTGATAAATAAAGTAAACTCAAGTCTATTGTTTTAGTATATTACAATTAGCAGTTTGAATCTACAAGGAATTTCTACAAAAAAGGCCAAAAATATACAATACTCTTAAAATCTTGGCCTTGGTAGAATAATTTATAACTAGTAGTTCCACACAAATATCTAAAAACCCTCTCCTTCCTCAATTTTTGCATATGCATGCTCAAAACTCCCATTGAATATGCAATGTATAATGTATTACAGATCATTGCATACATTAAAATTTCAATTGCATTGGCCTATGGAACATGGGACATGCCCTTATGTGTTGGGACAATGATCTACAAATAAATTTACTTTTGTAGGAATAGGGATCTGTACCAATTTACATTCCTACATATTAAACCTCTATAATATTGTCTTGGCATATTTCTTCGTATTTAACTGGAGTTTCATGTTCACCCAATCTCTTTTAATTTTCATGCCCAAAATGAAATTTATAACACCAATATCCTTAATTTAAAATTTAGAGGGAAACAAAGTTTTCACATTATGTATGATTTCCTTATTATTTTCCAATCAATTACATATCAACCACATACAAGACCAAATAAATAAAATAATCATCAACTAATTTTAAATACACAAAGTTATCCTCTTTACTTCTTTTGAATCGAAGTCCTAATATATAAATATCAAATTTTTTATAGTACATCCTTGGTTATTGTTTTATCCCATAAAGGATCTTTTTCATAATGCATACCAACTCTTTCTTTCCCTTCATTTCAAAGCCTTATCATTACATCATGTAGATTTTTTCTTCTAGATCTTCATGTAGGAATGTTATCTTCATGTCCATCTATTTTACTTCAAAATCAAAAGCAACAATAATAGATAAAGAAATAGAATAGAATTTAACTTGGCAACAAGAGAAAAAATCTCACCAAAGTCAATTCCCTCTACATAAGAATAACCTTTTGCTACTAATCGAGCTTTATATTTCTCTATGTTTCCTTCTATATTTAACTTCTTCTTAAACACCCATTTTTTTAATGGACATTCTTTCAATTGACAACTCCATTAGATCCTAAGTCGTGTTCTTATCCAAGAGTTATTTATTCAACCATGACATTTTTCTAGGGTTTTTCACCCTTTGCATCCACTACCTCCATAAGAATCCATTGCTTTCCTAATAGTTCTAGGATCACCGTCAATAAGAAACATAACAAAATTAGAATGGAAAATCATGTTGAATATACTTTTCTAGTTTCCTTCTTTCATGAACTGATCTCCTCAATATCAAATTATGTGGTTCTCTTCTTATTCTTCTTCTTCTTATTCCTCTATAGGGTCTATTGGGTAATTTAATTGTTAATAAATTACTTCATTAAATTATCAACTAGATTTTATGAACTTGTGAAGTGTATGTGCAATGTATATGCTAGGAATATATTTTCAATCAAAGAGAATGGATACAAAATGTAAATTCAATTTATCTATGACTAATTCTTATTAAGTGTACACACATGTTCTGTCTATGAAGGAATTCTAACTTAAATCAACTTATAAACAAACTACTCTAATGAACAAGAAATGAAATATATATTATTTGAGCAATAATTGAAATCTATTCTAGCTGACATGAAATGGAAATATTATTCTATTAGACAATAAAAAGAAATATAATTTAATTGACTTGAAATGAATAGTTATTCTTGAAAGCTTTTAAAATAAATTATATTCTAATTCTTGACTATAGAACAAGAAATGAAAGCATGATCTGATTGACAAGAAAGAGATAAGTTTATTCTATCAATTCTATCTAAGAACATGAAAGGAAATCTAGCTATCAATATTTAACATGAAACTAGATTAAAGGGAATAAACTAAATGAAACTTGAAATAAAAGATCCTTTATAGATTACTAGTGTTTGCGCCCTAATTAGAACTAATCTTAACATCCAAGATAAATATGAGACTAAACATGAAATAAATGTTTTTGGAGTTTTGGTTTACTATCGAGTGCTCAACCTATTATAGAAAAAAGGAAAATAAGCAAACTATGATTGAAAGCATAGCATTAAACATCTAACTATTCAAAGTCTGAATTGAAATGAATGTTAAAAATAATGAAATTGAAAGAACAACTATGCTATCTCACAAATCCACAAGGGGCCCTCCTAGTGAGTGCAAGGAAATGGAAACTTACATCATTGGATTAATTCACCAATGCATTTCACAATTGCGCCATGAAATAGAGTAATTGAATTAACTAAAATGAAGTCTTCTTCAAGGAATATCAATAATTCAAGACTTAACAATTGATGAACTCGCTTCTAGATCGAAGAAATCTATAATGGTTCATGATCTAACAACTTTAGGATATAAATGTTGAGAAGTAAGTCCTTCATTCAACAACTAGGTTTTAAAATCAAAATAGGAAGTTTACTTTCATGATTCGCTACTGGAAGAGCGAATCATAAGCAAGATTTTTGATTGACACGTCATTAAGTAGAAATTATAAATTCCAAATATTGCTCACTTGACTTCTCCATGCCTGCCCAATGATAAGATTGATTCCTTGAATTTCTGTGTGAAAACATCCTTCTAAAGCCATGTTTGATTCTTGGTTTGACTAGTAATATTTCTGTACTTTATAAACTTCTAACTGAGCCCAATAAGTGGATACTCATGTGGCTGGCATATGACAATTTTCCATTGTCTTTCCTATCCTCAAACTCACATGAATTTATTCAACCTTGTATTTAGCTACAGAAATGCTAGTTAGCTGCGAAATATGCATCTTTCAGTAGCTATAACAATGTTGAACCAATTTCACAAATAATTCATAGAATTATGAGCTGTGAGTGAGTGATACCTTTTATTGTAGTTGTGCATGACTTGGATGACCTTATAATTCATGGATGAAGCAAAACTGTGTACGAAATGGATGAAAGAAAGGGAAAAAGGGTTGTCAAAATGAGAACAATTCAGAGGTTCAACAGGGTCTAATTCATCATATTTCAATTGAAACTCTATCTTCTTTAGTTCTTTCTCCCTTATTAAGACTTTTTGTTTGAAAACATCATTGATTTCTCTAAATACTACATCTCAAATATAGAAAACCTTCATAGTTTTTAGGTTTTAAAACTTATAACCTTTTAAACCATCTTCATAGCCAAACAAGATATACTTTCCATCCTTTTTATCCAACTTACTCTTATTTTCCTTTGAAACATGTGCATAAGAATTACAACCAAATACCCTGAGATGTTTAAGGGATAGTTTCTTACCACTCCATACATTGTATTGAGTCTTTCCATCCAACACTATGTTGGGAAAAATACTGAGAGGGTGATTGGGGGGGGAGGCGGTGAATCAATATTTACAAAAATCAATAACTTCTTCCATTTCACACTCATATTTATATACGCTACTTCAGTGAAGGGAACTCGCATGTGCATGCAACTGTTCTTAAGGAAACCAATGTATATCCAGTGAAATTATGATTTAGTTAATTCAACATATGTTGATCTTTAATCAATGCATCCGTACTTCTAAACATTAAACAGTAAGCATGTGTAGTAATAACAGAATAAGCCATCACATATGAACACCAAGATTTAAGGTGGAAACCCAATGCGGGAGAAAAACCACCTGTTGTTGTCGTCTCTGTCTTCTTTTAATATAAGAAAAACATGTTTACAATCTTGTACTGCCACAGACTCATACCAGTACGCATCCACCAACCTGCAAAAGGATGCAACCTTCTCTCATTATCTAGCTTCTACTGGAAGGGAGCTACAACCCCCTAGCTCTTGTACAATCTGATATGTTTACCAATACGTAGGCGCCAACCTACATAAGGCTCCAACCTTCACTCATTCTCTAGATGCTACTGGAAGGGAGATCCAACCCCCTGGCTCTTGCACTAGCTGATATGTTTACCTGTACGTGGGCACTAGCCTACAGAAGGCTACTACATTCTCTCTTCCTCCAGGGACCATGTTTCATAAATTTTTAGTCTAGATAAATTTTCATCCAATTTTCATATGGGACCCATTAGTAACATTGAAGCTCAAAATAAATCACAACTACATTAGAACCATGAAACACAATTGCATCAACCAATCACTAAAACTCATCAACTCTGAAACTCAATCATCAATATCTAAATCAACCATACTCAATCTCCTTATACCATCAGTTTTATTTTCAGATCTAATGAAGACATCATTGACAAACAACAATAAAACAATAGCACTGCCCAGATAGATCAGTCATCTCTGAACATCAATCTTTTCTTCTTCATACACCAAATGGAATTGCTGAACCAGCATGTATATGTGCCTTAACCAAGATGAACCAGTGTATATATCTACAAATGCTAACTCATAACTTTGCATCTATTCCAGACTTCAGACATACCCAGACCATGACATATAAAGGATAAAACATACATTAGTAATCATATCTAGCCCATCCATTATCATATAAGTCATTTCAGATATCACAATCCTGATCCTTCATTGTATCTCATCCATCATCCAACACTCAGGTGCATACTTATTTTAGATCAAGCAAAGAATCAAAAGCCCATAACATGCATATTTTCTTTTGATCTAACTCTTCATAAGATATTCATTACTTGCAGCCATAACCCTGTGATCTTCTCCTTCTTATATACTTAGAGCCTTTTTCAATACCTCGGAACAAAACCATAGTTAGCTGCTGGTATTCTTTAATGGTATCAATATTCTTTGCCACGCTCATTACCATGGGTCAATACCATGGTAGGAACCCCTAGTATTCTTTAATGTTATTTTTTCATCCTAGACATGCTTTTCCTTCTTTGAAAGTGTGTGCATACGTATACGCTCCTTTTTTTCTGTGTACCCACTTGTATATGCGACTTTGACTAGGTGAATCAACGTATACTTCTTAAAACATTCTCTTTCTTCAATCTTTGGAATCTGATCTGTAATCCTTTGCTGTTACCTCTGAATTGACCTGTTGCATTATCATACATCACTGAATCATTTGTGGGTATCATTTATGTGAGTTGCCATCAAGGACAACACCTATACCATAATGCCAACAATCTCCCCCTTTGGACTTGATGGCAACCATATTGGTGTTTATTATGTCAAGCTGTAGAACTTGTTAGATATATCAAACAACACCAAGATAATCTCCCCCTTTACATCAAGGGTAAAGGGCAGAGCAAGATATTCTCCCCCTTAGAGATGAACTATGATGTCCATGCTCCCCTTGAGCACATGCAGAGTCTGCAGAGATATTTTTCAAAAGAATAACATGACTCTATAACTCAACTATGTGAGTATGACCTTCCTATCACCAATGACTCATACATACATCAATCACCCAACCAAGTGGGGATATACCAAATGTTCATACATGACTGAAAAATTGAAATTATTACAACAACCTTCCCATGCATAGTGGTGTTACAAATTACATCATAGGTCTTTACATGACCTTTACATCAAATAATATTCATGACATCAAAAACCAAGAATTTAGACAAGACCATGATAGTTATCAATAACTATCATACATCATATATGATCTACTCCATAAGCATCTGTTAGCAACATCAAGAACAACAACTTGTATATGTCCCTCATCAAAAGAGTCATCTGAATCAAAACAACTATGTGGATCAAGCAATATAAGTATCATATGAGATTTCATATTGGGTCACCTATGTCTGCAACATAGTATCTTTTCAACAACATAAGCATCATTATGTACCAAGGTCTTCTAAAGAAACACATAATGTTAATAATGCATTATTAGAAGCATATCATATGCTCCCCCTGAACCTGTACCAACTGTTCACTAACAGATCTTATCATTGCATTTGTCTGTGAGAATTATCAAGGCATCATTATCAACCAATTATTCATCAAGTTATCAACAACTTATGAGGGCTAAACACATTTCTACTTATCATCAAAAAACTATAATCATCATCAAGTAGAACAGAAAAGATAATTGATAAGTGACAGAACCATATTAGACCTCTTTTCCTAAGTCTGTCCCATTGCTTCTTCATCAAACCAACATATGCGTGACTGTGCAGCTTCTAACTCACGTATGTACGCGACTTGTCGTCATGATAACTGCGTATGAGAATTAGAACACTGAAATTTCATACTTTTAGTTCCTCTTGAGTCTGTTCTGTTTGTATACTGAGTTATGCCACATCTTTATGACTGTACTTCCTTCTTCTTCCATACATTGGAGTGTGATGATGTTTTTTCCTTTTGGTATGTTGGCCGAAATTTTCTCCTACATTTTTTTGCTATATGCCCAAACTTGTTACAAGCCTAACATATTATATGTTTCATATTCCCTCTATAGAAATCAATGGCTTTGTGACCAAACATATTGCAAGAAAAACAATGTCCCTTAAAGTACCTAGAAGTTGATGATATTTCTGTGTGGCAGTTATTAGCTTGAAACATTCTACTTCTACACCTGGCTGCAACATTTCCAAAATTATGATAGATATGACATTCAACATTATTCATCAGAGGAAAGAACCAATTATCACTTCCATAATTAGGATCAAATGATTTTCTTTGAAGATTAAATGATTTTCTTTGGTTGTTGATGGGGTTGACCTCTTATCTCCTTGTTGGGCATTTCAGATTTTGCATTAGAGTTCCTTGCCTCATCTTGTGAGCTAGATTCACCTTCAGAAGTTTCATGAAAACCAAGACCATATTTGATGGTAGGAGACCTTTGGCTACTAAGAATATTATACAAAATCTTAGTACTATCCTGAAATCGTCATAGTTTATCCTTTTCTTCTAATTTACCTTTTAAGATATTTACCTCAACCTAATATTGCTCTTCCTTTGCCAAATACTGCTTCTTCATGATTTCTTCAACTTTTCTTCCTTCTTCCACTTGTTGTCTTAATTTGAGAATTTCATTTTATTTTTCTTCAAATGCTTGAAGCAATTCTTCATTCTTCTTTTTTGAATTTTCAAGATTTTCTTTTAGAGAGACGACCTCAACTTCAAGACCTTCACAGTAACTGGTTCTTTCTTTAAATTCCTTGGTTGTTGTATCCTTTTCATTCTCTTCATTTCTCAATGATGCCACTTCATCTTGCAGCCTTTGGCATTGATCTTCCTTTTCCTTGAATTGATTCCTTATTTTATTTCCTTCCTCCAACTGAGTTTTTAACCTAGTAATCTCTTCCTTGTAGGAACATTCCCTTTTATCAAACAGATCTTGTTTATCTCTAACTTTATCTGTGAGCTTTCTAACTTCTGCCTTCATTAGATTTCTCACACATTCACTATCTTCAATATAATAGAGAAAGGGATCACCAGAGGACAAAGAATCAGTACCTAATAATTCTTTTGCTTTTTCATCTTCATTATGTGGTGCTTCTGAATCTGAATATTTTCCTCCACCTAATAGTGAATTGTCTCTAAGACTGTCACTGTTGCTTTGAGTTGTCTTCTTCTTTTGATTTGATTTATTCTTTTGCTTCTTTCCCATTATCTCTATGGATCTCCCTCAAGTGATCAAGATTCTTCCAAAGGACCCGCTCTGATACCAATTGTTGGGAAAAATACTTTTGTGGGGGGGGGGTGAATCAATATTTACAAATCAATAACTTCTTCCATTTCACATTCAAATTTATATAAGCTACTTCAGTGAAGGGAACCCGAGTGTGCACACAATTGTTCTTAAGGAAACCAACGTATATCCATTGCACTTATGATTTAGTTAATTCATCATATGTTGATATTTAATCAATGGATCAGTATATTATTAAACAATAACCATGTGCAGTAATAACAAAATAAACCATCACACATAAGCAACACACATGAACACCAAGATTTAAGGTGGAAACCCAATGTGGGAGAAAAACCACCTACTGTTGTCATCTTTGTCTTCTTTTAATATAAGAAAAACCTATTTATAATCTTGTACTAATGCAGACTCATACCACTACATAGGCACCCACCTGCAGAAGGCTACAACCTTCTCTCGTTCTCCAACTTCTACTGGAAGGGAGCTACAACCACCTATCTCTTGTACTAGCTGATTTGTTTACCAATACGTAGGCACCAACCTACAGAAGGCTCCAACCTTCACTGGTTCTCCAGATGCTACTCGAAGGGAGCTCCAACCCCCTGGCTCTTGCACTGGCTGATATGTTTACTAGTACATAGGCATCGACCTACATAAGGCTACTACCTTCTCTCTTCCTCCAGGGACCACGTTTCATAAATTTTCAGATTGGATACTCCTGGTACACAATAACACAATATGAAGGCCATGTTTCATTAAATTTTCATACTGAACTCATTAGTAACATTGAAGCTCAAAATCAATCAGAATTGCATTAGAACCATGAAACAAAACTATGTCAATCAATCACTGAAATGATTCAACTCTGAAACTCAATCATCAATCTCTGAATCAACCATACTCAATCTCCTTATACAATCAATTTTATTTTCATATTTAATGAAGACATCATTGACAGACAATAGTGAAACAACATCACTGATTAGATAGATCAGTCATCTCTGAACATCAGTCTTTTCTTCTCCATACGCTACTTGGAAGTGTCGAACTAGCGTGTATACGTGCCTTAACTGAGACGAACCAGCGCAAATATATGCAAATGCTAACTCATAACTTCACATATATTCTAGACTTCAGACATACCCAGATCATGACATATAAAGGATAAAATATATGTTAGAATTCATATCTAGCCCATCCATTATCAGATAAATCATTTCAGATCTCATGATTCTGATCCATCATCAAAAACTCAAGTGCATACTTAGTTTAGGTCAAGCAAAGCATCAAAAACCCATAACATGCATATTTGCTTTTGATCTAACTCTTCATAAGATATTCATTACTTGCACCCATATCCCTTTGATCTTCTCCTTCTTATATACTTAGAGCCTTTTTCAATACCTCGGACAAAAACCATAGTTATGTTGTCGGTATTCTCTGATGGTATCAATATTCTTTGCTGCGCTTATTACCATGGGTCAATACCATGGTAGGAATCCCTGGTATTCTTTAATTTTATTTTTCCATCCCATACACGCTTTTCTTTTTGTGAAAGTGCGTGCATACATATACGCTCCTTTTGTTCTTTGTACCTGCTTATATATGCGACTTCAACTAGGTGAACTAGTGTATACTTCTTAAAACATTCTCTTTCTTCAACCTTTGGAGTCCGATATATAATCCTTTGTGTTACCTCTGAAAGTTGCACTATCATACATCACTGAATCATTTGTGGGTATCATATATGTGAGTTGCCATCAAGGAAAACGCCTATACCATAATGCCAACACACTAATGAGGGTGATCTATTTACCAAGTAACATGCAACACCCTCTACCTTCACCTAGAATTGCTATCATAATCGAACACCATTGAGCATGCTCCTTGCTTTTCCATCAACATCATGTTTATCCTATTTACAACTCTATTCAACAAAGGTGCATATAGAGTAGTCATCTACCTTGCTATATTAGACTTCTTACATAATTCCTCAAATTCATTCCCATAGAATTCTCCATCATTATTCATCCTCAACACCTTAATTTTATTCTCTATTTGATTTTCCACAAGAACCTTAAACTCTTTAAATTTGTCTAAGACTTCAAATTTCTTCCCAAGAAAATGAATCATTGTATTCCTCAAGAAGTCATCTATAAATGAGACACAATACACACATTTACTCAATTATGGAATTAACACATCTCCAATTACATTATTGTGCACCAACTGTAATATTCCCTATGCCCTCGTAGCACCAAAAATGAATCTCGCTTGATTCTACTTTCCATATAAGAAACGTTCATAGAAATCAAAATCCAAAGAGAAGTTAGACATACCTTCAACCATATATTTACTATGTAGTACTCGAAGGCCCTTCTTCTAATATGTCATAGACTTTGATGCCACAATAATCTTTTCTCTAGAGACTATAGGAGTTTTTCCTTCTTCAACTCCACTCTGAAGAATAATGGAACTTTTGCATCCGTCATTAATAATGCTTCTTAGTAGTTTTTACAAAATACCAATTCAACCTCCTCTTAGAAATACCATTTCTCCTCAAACCATCTTGCAAGTTTCCTTTTCAAACATTATTTTTACACCTACATTGCGCATTTTGTTTATAAGAATAAAATTTTTGCAAGTCCTGGGATGCACAAAACACAAAGGAATGCTCTAATCCTTCCATCCATGAGCTTCAACTTGAATTTTCTTCGTCTTATGTTTTTGGTTGTTGTGTCACCTTCTAGGAAAACATCACCATTGTCGATATCTTTCATACTCGTAAAACCACTTCCTGTGAGGAGTCATATGAAAAGATGCACCTAATTTGGCTGGCGACGTCTCATGATCTACATGTTTTCTTAAAGAAGTCAAGTAGATATAACCTCTTTTATCTAAGGAGGTTTTTTCTTCTGTAGAAGGAGCATTATCAAATCCCTTCCCTTTCTCAACACTTTTGGATCTATAGTGTTTTTTGTGATGCCCACATCTCAAATATACCTTTACAAAATGTCCTAGAGATTTAGACCTTCCTCTACATTTAAATCTCCCACTTGAGAACTTATTTTTATTTCTATCTTGGGATCATCCTTCTATTCTGTCTCAACTCCTTAGATAACCAGAATGCGACTATTTTATGAAAACATAAAGTAGTTTCATTACTACCAAGGGCAACAACCAGACTATTCCATGAGTTTGGTAGAGAAACAACAAACTAATACACTTATATTCATTTGAAACCTTAATATTAATAGATAATAGATGACTTACCATAGTATTGAAGGCATTAAGAGGCTCTATCTTTGAGTCATCATCCTTTATCCTTAGGTTATAAAACTTCCTTAGCAAGAACAATTTGTTCATTCGAGACTTAAATTGATATAAATTCCCTAACTTGTTCCACAATGGCTTCATTGTAGCTTCTCCTAAAACATTGTGTAATATTGAATCTAATAGGCACAATTGTATCATGCATATTTCCTTTTGATCCAATTTGGTCCAATATTTTGGTGACATGGACTCATTAGTGCAGTACTTGGATCCATACTGATCCATTGATCTTTTTCCACCAAAATATCTTCCATTTTGAGCTTCTGCAACTGAAAACTTTTCCCATTGAATTTTTTTAATCTCTATCTTTGAATCGCTTGCCATTTTCATTCACCACAAGAATCAATAACATGGATCTCCCACTATAACACGGTTTTCCACAAGCATCAACCAAAACCCTGAGCCATAAATGCATCCTTTTGAAGCCAAACTGTTATGATACCAAATGTTGTTTTTAACCATTTATAGTTAATTATTTCAACCAAATTCTTAATAAAAACATAAAAGATGAAATGACACACATTTAACACACAAATTTTACCTTGAAAATCCAAAACCAAGAAAACCGAAAGATTTTTTAGTATATTATGTCTTTATAATGTTAAATACAATATGTGTATTTGTAAATCACCAATCCATTAAACTTGGATTAGAATATAGTTGTAGTTCATTAACTAGAATTACAAAACCATGGGTTGAACCACCACGCACTACAAAACCGCTAAAAGTGAAAACCATGTGCTAAAAACCACCAAAAAAGGATGAAAAAATGCCAAAATGTTTTTCTTCCAGTGTCGGGCAAGGTGTGTATTGCACTCTTGTGACACCCTTGCTATACCCAATGCATACATGTCATGCATGAGGTTATTTGTACAAAGAATATAAGACATACGAAACACCACCCAAAGTTAAACAACCATTATCCCAAATATATAAAAAACAACCGTGATCCAATTCCATCTACGAGAATGATTAATATTGTGCACATATGAATCCATTGCATGGAGATTAATCCCACCAAGAGGTTGCAAGATGGAAATTGAAGTTTCAAAATGAGAAGTGAAATGATATTGAGGAGTGAAATACATGAACAACCATGCCATTCCTAGGAACCTACCACCATGTATGCCAACCAAGTACCACATGTCTAAATGCCCTATTGAAATGACAAATGAAATTACAGAATAGGTTGATGTTAAACTTTGGCGTTGATGATGATAACACTTTCTTTTTCATGAATTGCTTTATTTGCATATGAATTGACCTTCATGTTGTTTTTCTTGAACACATGGTAGAAATAAACAAAAGGAAAGGATTGCACCACATGTTTTATTTTGTTGAGGATTGACATAAGTTTTCAACCCAGAGGTATGGTGCCCAAAATCATCTCTTATGATGTTCATAGAGTCCCGCTATAATTAATATCTACATGCAATGGGTGCATGCTAAGTTCAATCCTTTCAGAAGGATGTAAACTTTAACTTCGCTATTGGAAGTGAGTTCTAGACTCCGTGCATATGTATAAACCAATGTTCCTCTAAGACTAGTGAGAACCCCTTCAACACCTACCACCCCATAAGGCTAAATGTTATTTGAAAGCACATGACTCGACTAAAGGTTGTCAGACCAGGAGATAACTCCTCAAATCAAATCATATTATTCATTCAAGTTGTTCACTATTATATACAAGAGGGAGAGATTGTTCAGTTCATCTCCCGATGACTCTCCATCTTCTCTATTATTTATTTACATTAATTATAGTTGTTCACCCAATCCCTATGATTAGGTGTCAACATTCCCCCCCTTAATTTGAAGGGATGTTGGTGAGTCCAAGCATTGTTCTGAATCTTTCAAGCTTTTCTCTTCCAAGCGATTTGGTGAATATGTCTGCAACTTGCTCATTAGTGGAACAATGGTAGAGATGGATTGTTTTCGCCTCAACATGATGTCGAATCAGATGATATTTAGTATTGATGTGCTTGATTTGATCATGAAACTTTGGGTTCTTGGCCAGCTTTATTGTCGAGGTATTGTCAATCATGAGTGGAGTCGATTGTACTTGTTTTAACTGCAAATCTTAAAGAATTTTCCTGAGCCACACAATTTCTTTTGTTGCCTCAACTGTTGCCACATATTCTGCCTTTGTTGTGGAATCCGCTGGAACTTATTGTTTGCGTGATCTCTGGGAGACAACTCTAGATCCAAGACTCATAACATAACCTTAAGTAGATACCTCGGTTTCTTTGTCTCCATCGAAGTCTGAATCAGAGTATCCAATCAAGCTAAAGTCGCCCACCTATGTATACTTGATTCCAAAGTCTTGAGTTCCCTTCAAGTACTTTAGAACTCTTTTTGCAGCAGAC
>APFE030632561.1:54354-109438 GCA_000404065.3 Pinus taeda | reverse complement strand
CATCATTTTCAATCCATGTATGAAAGTTCTTGAATGTTTGAAAAGCATCAGATTTGTTCTTCAATAAATAAACCCAACACATTCTGGTGTAGTCATCAATAAATGTCATCATATTTATTTCCATTTGCAGAAGGAACAAGCATTGGACCACATAAATCTGAATGAATGAGTTCAAGTTTTGTATGTGCTCTTGAATGTGAATCATGAAAAGATTGTTTGCTTTGCTTTCCTAGAATACAAGCATCACATTGCTTAAGTTTCCTAGGAATTGTAGGCAAACTAGTAACACCATTTTTCTTCAACAAGCGGAGGTTGTCATAGTTCAAGTGTCCAAATCTAGCATGCCATAATACACTTGATGGAAATGTACCTTCTTCATAATGAGAATTGCATGAGAAATTTTGTGCACGAGCAGAGGTACCCTGCAACTTGAGAAGCCTTTCTTCTTCTATCCCCGTCATGACAAGTGAGTGGTCTGAAGCTTTTCTCACCTCAAGCTTGCCATCAAACATATGAATGGAGTGTCCTTGCTGGCGGATGTGGACCAAGGACAACAAGTTTCTCCTCGACTGTGGGAGATATAAAACATGATGTAGAAGAAAGTCTGGAAGACTAGCCAATTTAAGCCCTGATGGCTTGAGTTTTGATTTGTATACAAAGTATACTGCTCCATCAACATTATAAAAAAATTATTCAAAATAATCTCTTCTAAAAGACATGTGGCAAGTTGCTCCTGAATCAAGCAACTAATCACTTTTCCAAAAAGCAAGTGAAGCATTAAATAAGTCTTCATTTGCTCCAATATTACCGTGTGCCACAACATAATGAGCAGATTCAGGTGCTTTACCTTTGTCTTTGTCATTAGTTTTACCTTTGGGTTGGTTTCTTTCTTGCTCAATTCTGTCCCAAGGTAACTTGCATGTGGATGCATCATGTGATCCATCTCTTTTGCAGCGTACGTAGTGCAAATATGACTTTTCTCCTTGAGAGTGTCTTGCCCCCTTACCTCTGAAATTTCTTCCTCTTCCTCTTTGACCACCTCTTCCTCTGGAAGAATCTTGAGCAAGATTCTTTTTTCTATGAGCAAGGCACACAACCTCTTCAAAAGACTCAGGATTTGTCTTCTTCCCAAAATCTTTCTCTCTTTCAGCAATTTTTTTTACAAGGGAGTCAAAGGTAATATCTTTGAGGTTTCCTTTTACTTGCAATCACTCAAGATAATTTGATTAAGTGGGATAAAGTGCCTTGAGAAAAGCTATAAGAGGAATATCCAGTTCAACATTAGTGACTTTGATATCATGCATTATAGATTTTACGTTTGATGCAAGAGCAAGAGGATCATTATTTTGTAATTCAAGGGTGAAGAGTTTAATCATGAGTTGAACAACTTCAAGTGCAGAGTGTGAGTCATAGAGTTCCTTCAGTTTTTGTAAGGCTTCAAAAGCATTTGAAAATGACGAAATATGGCTACTCACCTCTTCATTTATTGATGTTGCAATCAATGCATAGGCCTTGTTGTTCTTATTTTCCCAAATGGCGAACTCCTTGTTTGAGGTAGGTTGTTTTGGCTCTTTGTCGCTGTCTCCAACACACACTCCTTTCCACAACTCATTGAAAATGAGGGTGTGTTTTATCTTCCGGGACCACTCAGAATAATTCTCCTTGCCAGTGAGAACTACTCCCATAATAGATATGATTGAATGCATTGTAAAATCTGTGTATTGTGGGAAACAATACTTCTGCTGCAAAATTTTACTCCTAAAAAAAATCTAATTATGCTATATGAAGCCAAAGGTTTTTTTGTGTGGGGGAGGGAGGGCGCATGGTTATGATTGTTGGAAGACTTTATACCACAACAAACAATGATATAAATACCACAACAAATTCAAATTTTAATACACATTAAACCAGACAATGTTAAAATATGGAGTATATGTAGGAAGTCGGTGTGGCAGCGTAAATATATGCAGACAAAGTATGTGGACAACATTATTGTGACAACGTTTTATGTATGCAACCTTTGGAAGCCGAGCAATGAGGAGCAACGTTATGGGAGGAGGGGCGTGGAGTCGTATGGGAGCATCGTTCACCGTGGAGGAGGGGCGTGGAGTCGTATGGGAGCATCGTTCACCGTGGAGGAGGATCGTGGAGTTGTATGGGAGCAAGGTATGCGAGACTGTGGGAGGAGGCTGAGCGTAGTCCAAAGGATATCGTTACAACCTGAATAGCGTTACAATGTATGAGCAACGATGCGTGATCAGGATTGAATGGTATGGAGAGCAGATGGAATTCACAACAATGGGTATATACCACTGTGTAATTTAATCACACATAAAACTCTATTCGGTGCTCGAAAATAACAGGGTTCTGACATAATACCATTCACGTAGGAGGAAATCTAAGTCACCATAGCACCTCCAGGCAACAACTACACCACAACACTTTCAGCTTCAATGCACCATTCGACTCCTTCAACAATAACATTACTGTTGAATATGACATGCAATAACTCACTTCAACGAATGTATTAAACAATGAATGAGATTTCACAGGGATTTGGCAGAGATGTTAGCGTGTGAAAGATGCAGAACATAGGCAGAATAAGGAGTTACAAAGTAGAGGGAAGCCAAAAATGGCGCTGGATCTGATACCATGTCAGGCCAGGAGGTAACTCCTCAAATCAAATCATATTATTCATTTAGATTGTTCATTATTATATACAAGAGAGAGAGATTGTTGAGTTCATCTCCCAATGACTCTCCATTTTCTCTATTATTTATTTACATTAATTACAGTGGTTCACCCAATCTCTATGATTAGGTGTCAACAAAGGTAACCTTAATGATGACCATGAAAGAGATTAACTTTCTTGAAAATACTTTTTAAGTTGAAATTTCCTTATGGTCTTGAAATAAGACCTAAAACTCTTCCTCGAACATAAAGAAAGAAAATTAACAACCCAAAACCTAATGACATCGAACCAGAGTGAAAACCTAACCTCTTATATAACCTAAAACCTTAAGAAAAATAAAAAAATTTAAACCCTTATATAACTTTGCTTGAATAATAATTTTGAATTAACTATAATCCCAACTAATACCTAACGATAAATGTTCTCACTATCCATTAATAATTAAATCAAAATATTTCTTTTTACAAAAATATCCTTTAATTTTATCCAAGAATAATTAAGAGTCTGGGGGAATAAATAACATATCCGTATATTAAAATTTAATACCAAATTAATACTCTCCCAACCCCATCTCATGTAAAGTATGCGCTCAAACATCAAGTCATGTGGGTCCCATTATTCATAGTGGGGCCATCATGACCTCATTTTTTACCCTTCTACCCCCTCTTGGCCGGCCAGGTGAAAAAATGGGATAAAAGTCACTTAATCTATTTGAATTCATTGTACGATCCCCATGACATTTTACCGCACGCGCATGCCGTTGACGTCAACCTCGAATTTCTTTGACTCAATTTGGGATTTAATAATTCGAACTCTGATTCAGATGAACCAACTGCCAAGGGTTGCGAACTGTAGGCGTTAGTTGCAGTGGAGTTTGTGAAGCATATATCTATATATATATATTCTTTGTATATACGTTTACGAATAATCCGTCTACCTAAATACAAATAGGTGAAGGGTTTGGTTGTACAAATTGGAGCAAGTAACTATAGACAAAGTTGTAGTGCAGGAATATGTTATTATTATTATTGGTTTTTCTGTAGTATTGTATCTGGGTGGGTGTTAGCCTAGTGGCAAGTGGGGTTTGAATGAGTTTGGGAAATTGCAGAAATAATTTGGGTATCTGGGTGTTGCTCAAAGCCTGTTTACTGCTTTTGGGTACCCCCAGATTCAGCAAGATTCTTGCTGTATGTTAGTGGGTATATGTACCTGCACAGAAGGGCAGGCTACTCATTGTTCTGACAGTCTAGGAGAGGTTCCTGTTGTTAAAATAGTGCAGAACTTGTGTAGGATTGATTAGAATGCTCAGAGAGGAGTTCCTGCCGTTTTAGCAACGGGGTAAGACCTGTAACATTGATTGAAGAGGGGGTTTGTATAACTGGAAAGGAAGTTCTCAAAGTTTTGGGATTGTTTTAGGGAGAAAACATTGGTGGTGGTATGCTAGTTTTGGGGGTAGAGTGGAGGATTGTTGATATCCTTGTTGCTGTACTGTTTTCGGGTTAAATTAATATAAGTAAGGATTATCTGTCATTTGCTTTGATTCTCTGTCAATTTTTCAGTGTCGATGATCAGACACAAGCCTGTGAAGGTGTGGAAGAAATTTATGCCTGGTCAATAACGAGTTTTGAAAATGCCTGTTTGAAGTGAGGGAGAAGGCAGAAATTTCGATGAGTTTTGATCCTGGTTTTGCAGCCAATTTTGTATCTTAAAAACACCCATTTAAGGTTTCCATTTCATTGACGAGACATAAAAAGATTCTGATTTTTTGGGTAGTTTATGAAACCCAGCAAAGAAAATCCTGCATTGGGCAAGACTGGGGCCATGACATGCTTGACGCTATTGGGTACTGGCCTGCATCCGTAGCAAGTGATATATGAAACACATATTTATTGAGTGTCGAGTTGAAATGTACTTATTGTTGCGGAAGAAGAACAGTTGATTGGTTAGAGTTGGAGTCGAGGAGAACTGGATAGCATACAATCTCCAAAGAGCTATTGTATGCATAGCAAAGTTCAGAAAATTGGCTTGTGATAAGGTATGTACAAATCCAGTCCCTGAGAAGGATATATATACTGTATATATATATCTGGAGGTACATAGTATATTAGTCTTTGTGGAGCACTGTATATGTCACAAAGTCCAAGGGAGTTCTTGTGTCTGTTGAACACTTGAAGGTCCGAAGGATTTTTAAGTTTTGGGGGTTAACTGTAGGTTTACGCTAGGATCAATGTATGTATCGCTAGGTTCAAGGAGGCTTCGTCCAGGGCTTCTAGTGTGAGATCCTCTGTGGTGCAGTATATCCATCACAAGTTCCAAGGAGCTCTGCACTTTTTGTGGTAGTGTGTACCCGAAGTTATAGGCGATAGTGGATGAAGAGTGGGTGTACAAGGAGTTTTTGGGTTTGCACGTCATTTTATTTCCCAATTGAAGAAACTGTGCTGAGCAACCGTGAGTACAAGGGGTGAAGGGTAAGACCTCAGCGGAATCGGGGAGGAGAGTAGGAGGAGAAGAAAGGATGCTTGGTAAACGCTCTAGGCCTGTCCAGAAAACCCCAAGCAAATTTCATCTGATGCCTGATTACCCATCCGATTTATCACCCACCAGAGACTGGCCTGAAGACAAGCAGACGTTCTTCAATGCTCCTACAATCTTCATAGGTTTCAATCCAAAGGGGTCCTCAGATTCAGAGGGGGCTAAAAGCCCAACTTCTCCACTGGATATCAAAACATTTTCTGGAGTTGGGATCAGTCATTGGCATGAAAAACAGGTTAGATCCCCACGGTCTGGGTTCGATGGTTCACAGTGTGGATCTCCCAGGCCTTGGGAGAAAAGGGATTCCGAGGGCATTGGCCTCGGAATCCTTGCAGCACTCCACAACAACAGCAACAACAACAGTGAGACCAACGGCGGTGCCATTTCTAGTAGCAGAGGACCTTTGCTTGGATCACAGCTGAAAATCCTGGTAGGTTCCAATCAAGCACTGTTTTCTGTGCACAATCATTTAGGTTCTCCCAAAGCTCAGACACAATCTCCTCGTGCTCATGTGAGTTCTCCCCATGCCCATTTGTATTCTCAAACCCAGATGAGTTCTCTTCACGCCC
This sequence comes from Pinus taeda, assembly GCA_000404065.3. Classification (NCBI taxonomy): domain Eukaryota; kingdom Viridiplantae; phylum Streptophyta; class Pinopsida; order Pinales; family Pinaceae; genus Pinus; species Pinus taeda. The sequence goes on along the minus strand of APFE030632561.1, from coordinate 103,645 downwards.
AACTGAAGTCACCTTATAAGCACTCTGATTCTCCAAATGCCCAGTTGAGTTCTCCCCAGAAGCAAAGCGAACCAATACCGATTGGTTCTCCACATGGATTTGCAAAACCCACCTCTCAGACTGGAATGGAGCATTCGGAAAGCTATACTTGTGTCACTTCTCATGGTCCGAAATCAATCACAAAACACATATACACTCACAGTGGTATGGAGAGTGAAACTGTGGAATGCGCTGTTCGAAAACATGAACAGCAAATATGGAATGTTGCATCACCACCTCGGAGCTATGTAAATGTTCCAGTGTTTCCTCTTGCTGATTTTCTCAGTGCTTGCTACCTCTGCAAACGGCAGTTGAGCCATGGAAAGGACATCTACATGTACAGGTCTGTTATAATGATCATACCATGGCTTTTCTCTTAGAGATTGCTTTAAAGCTTGGAAAATCACATTGAATTGATTATAGTTTCCCTTAGTGTGCCAGGTCAATGGTTCTTTTTATACTTTGCTCTGTTGTATCCAAAAAGCCTATTTAGTTCATCTAGAATCTGGATAAGCTAGTTGAATGGACTATGTTTTCAAAAGTTCCTCGAGGTTTTGTTTGTGCCAATATGTAAAACTTGGGTTTGAGGTTTTATAGAATCTATGCTTTCGAGAGATAGTCTCATTCTCTGCTTCCTGATTATTGCAGAGGAGACAAAGCATTCTGCAGCGTGGAATGCCGTTGCGAACAGATTTTGATGGATGAACAAATGGAAACATTTTCTCCACCATCTCCATTTATTGCTTCTTATGGTGGCAAAATTTTCTCAACCAGTACTGCTACTGCTGCATAGAGAGGCATGAGAACTGTCCATCATCCTTACTGCAAGTAAGGAAAGGCGTCTCAATGTACCTATTGTTTGCATCTGACGAGCTGTAGGAAAATACACGGCCGCAGATAATATATATACATATTTATATATATTTTTATACATGTATGCTTTGTGCTGAGGTAAAGGGATGGAATGGGAGGGTTTTTATGAGGCATATTGTTTGGGACGAGCTTTGTTTTGTGCATATTGACACAAGATTTTAAGTTCAATCCCCCTGTAAATTTTCACAGGCTATGTACAGGGATGGAGCCCAAAAGCTTCCCAACGTACATGAGTTTCTTAATAAGACACTTACTGCAGTTAATGGCAGAGAAATATAGTAGGCCAAAAGAGCTGAAGCAATCTTGAAGGGGAGGTAGACATATTCAAGGCATATGCTCTTCTGCTTTGTTATGATGGCTGAAAATGCTGATTACAGTAGAAGGCCATACTCTTATATTCGGTATAATGGGCAAGTATAGTCATGATGACTAAGAGCAGAATAGGTAGGGATATTGTAGATTTCTGACGTGTTTTCCACAGATTGTGATTAGAACATAGCACTAAATGCTGAGAACTTGAGCTTATTATATGTGTTCTCTGAGTTTTGTTTGAGGATGAATAGTAAATTGGAGAATGATATCTTTTGTTTATGCTATCGCTGCACATTATATTGCAAGGATGATGTTTTGTTTCGAAGTACTGAAATATTGAGACTTTACATGTGTGCTCTTAGTTTTGTTCCAGAGGATGATATTTTTTTTAAATGCTACTGATATTATACATAAGCAAAGCATGTTACATCAGTATGATTCAGATCCCTTACTCAGGGCAGACAAAAGAAATAACAGGTTTGATTGCAATACAATATCAAGACCTGCATCTTACCTGAAGGCTAAAACTCCTAAAATTGGCCATAACTATGCTTGATAATATTGGCGGTACTGTTTTTTGACAAGTCATTAAACAAAATGGGGGTTCATTAAAAACGTGAGTCACACATGGCTTTGTAAAGAGTAAGTAGGGTCACGCCAGCCTGATGCGTTCCCAATAAGTGGCTTTTGATGATAAAAATGCAGTTACCTCACAGTGCAGCTTTCCAATGGATCTGATCAAGAAACATAATGAAGAACCTAGTAAATAGCCACTTCCAAATATTCTTGGTTGCCCTACACTTAAAAGGGTTTTTTTGTTAGCGCCAGTGTTCAACTTTATTCCGTATCTTTAACAGCTCACCTTTGATTAAAAACTGGTGCAAATAAGGCTTCTAGAGTAGATGGCTTGATACGATACAATTGGCAAGTTTCAAACATGACATTAGTCTTGTCGAATTTCTATCTCCATTCCTTCCGGGCTACTTATTGGGACACCCATTTAAACAGATCTTTAAAGATTGCTACTTCATCTGAATTTAGCAAGCTCTCATCCCTTGAAGTGTATGCTGTTTTTGTGAAAGTTTTATCCTCTTGTTATTGCATTTTCACATGGCAACCATTATAACTGCAAACCCTCGTGTATATCACTGAATCTCGTACACAAATTGGAAAATGGGGTTTTTCTTTTCTTGTACGTGGTTTGTAAGGTTTGTTTTGAGAATGAAGAGTATTTCAGAGATCTTTGTTTGCTTATGCTAAGTGCCACATAGGACTTCTATGTGATTCTCTACTTTTATATACATGTTCTGTCAAATAAGCAATCCAAGTCATGAATTAGACTAATATAGCACGTTGGATAGGAAACTGCCCTGGTTATGCTGCCACTTGATAAGTTACTAGAAACATAGCTAAGTATGACATATGAAAGCAATTTTGATGTACTACCAGTTTATGCATTTCTTACAGCGTATGCACATCTTACCTTGTATCAATCCAGACATTCTAGGCCTCTGGGGTTGAATTTGAAGTTTTGTTCTCCTTGTTGAAATGCTGCCCGTTGGATTGTATCAGTGAAATTGAGGGTAACTGGGAAAATTGGCAGTGATGTGCAATCATTTATCTATCCTTATCTCGATTGCCGATTCTGCTAATATTTTGGAATCGGATGAATTTTTTGACCTCACTCCTCTACCTCCAATTCTAGAATATCCCCGGAATCAGCAATCGAGTTATGTTCAATGCAATCATTCATGTTCATCCGAAACTCACAAACATCGTATGAGAATGTCAAATTGACCTCTCTTCTGTCTGATTCCGTTATATTCCTGGAATTGGCAATCGAGTTAAGTTCAGCGCAATCAGTCACGTTCATCTGGAACTCTCAAACATTGTATGAGAATGTCCTGTGAAGGCAAATTTTATTAAACCACGTAAAAGTGACAGTATACAACCGCTGAAAATCATACTATCCTAACTGTTCATATCCAAATTAGATCAGAAGTACAAAAGAAGCCGTTAAAATTGATTTGAAGTTCATGCTTCAATCTATACCAAAGACTCATTACTCGATGCAAATCAATGAAGAATTTGTTTCAAAAATAAAATAAACTAGTAACACCTCAGACCAAGCTTTTAATTCAGCCCCTGAATTCTAATAGCTTTGATGCACATGTCTATCAGATGCATGTGTGGAGTGTCCTAAAAGAAAAATTCAAGCTGTATCATTTGAACCTATCCAGCTTCTACATTATGTCACTTCAACATCGGTGGTTGTTGCATATATGCAGTGAACTAATAGGTAGCATCTCATCTCTGCACATCTATCAAGTCCCTTTTCCAGCTAACATCACATGACATGGATCCAATATCCATTAACTGATACACCAAAGTTTGACCATTACACATTCTGCCTCTTGCAGCGTTGAAAATATGCGGTTTTTTGCCATTACCCCTTCTAAGAGCTATCTATCAGTACCACGCAGCAGGAAAATTAGATCCAATATGATCCCAATGCAGGCTCCATGTTTTACACATTGACAGGATTCGAGTGAGCAACACCATCATGGAGTTGTTGCAGCTAGTAATGCAGCTTGAAATACGATGTAAACAATAGTGGTAGCAGTTAGAGGGAGAAGGGAGATTTGGGAGGTACAGTTACAATATGTGTCTTAATTTGGCCCTCATGTTGAATCATTTGTAAACCCACCATTTAGGTTAGCTATCCATGGAAGGATTTCTCATTAGAGTGAACTGTGAAACGAACCATAGTACCATTGACCTAATCAACGTCCCCTACACCTAGGCTGATATTTTTGATATTTGTGATTTTTTAAGGCATTACCTGGGCCTATCAGAAAGCTGCAAACACGGTAAGGAATTTAATTGGGTGACTTCGAGAAAGATCACCCTGAAATTATTGGGTCAGATATCTTCTTTTAATGTTGGTTGACAAATTCTTTCCTTATTGATGTCACATCATTTTAGGCCTACATATTGATTTTCAAGCAAAGCTGTGTACCTTGAACACCAAATTGAACAGAAATCAGGGTTTCACTCAATACAAAGGCTAACAATCTTGATAATGGCAGCTCAATTCCTTTTTATCTTCTACCAAAGCTTCATACAAAAAATTCTATCTATACGATGTTCTGCCTCTCGGCGTCTGTCGGAATATTTTATGAAATTTTCACAGTCGAGGTTTCGTTAAGGGTTAATGTATAGAAACATGAAATTGGATGTGTAGGTATCCATGCTTCAGCCACAATGGAAGATCAGAATCACAGTAGATGGATTGAAAGTTTTTCCTGAGATCAAGAATTGTATTAGGATTTATATTAATGGATTGGAAATCTTACTCGGGATCCATATTCGTATTCGAATTTATAACAGCTGGATTGAAAGTTTTAATCTGGTTTGAATTTACAATAGACTGATTGGAAGCTTTTTATGATATTAAATTTCATTTTTTCATATAATGACATTTTATATTAAAATGAAGAATTGTAATAGAGGGAATCAGGTACGTCAGCTACAGATTGAAGGCTATTCTTTATATGAAAAATGGACATTGATATCGAAGGAAGTTGAATAAAGAAAGTGAACAATGTCTGGGATAAGTCATTTTCTGTAGAGAGATAGTTCGCTAAGTTTAGAGTTTCACTAAAGCCTAGGTTAGTTGAGACAATCAATTAGGCAGTCACTGACTTGAGAGAGAGAGCTAATAGGGTTACTCCATTAAAATAGAGTTCAGTGGGAGAAAATGTTGATGGTCAAGACATTGTAGCAATTAATGCACACTGACAAAAAAACTTGATAGATTCTAGAAATGTGTATTTATAAGTTGTTGGTGGAGTAAGGTTGACTATGTGATTGATAGTTACCATGGAAATTGCTGAGCATAATGGTTTTTGGGACAAATATTTGAACCTGTATATGATGAAAAGTGGATGGGTGATAATTAGATTTGAAACAATGCATGTATGCTATGTGTATATCACATTAATAATCACTGTCAAATAAATTCATTGTCATTGCACAATTGGCATTGAATGCCTTGTGCAAGACAAACCCATTGTTCCACTAATAGAGATAAGAGGAATGACATCAGTTTTTCTTTAGAGAAGGTTCACAAGAAGATCATTTGCTAGAGATAAAGGGTTGACTAAGTTGGTTGGAGAAAACATTGTAAAAGTGTTGTGAAATTTATATAGGTTTGCAAAGTGGTAGTAGATGGAAGTTGAGAAGATTTTGTATCCAAACGAATGATCTTTGCTAAAGATAAAGGGTTGACTAAGTTGGTTGGAGAAAACATTGTAAAAGTGTTGTGCAATTTATATAGGTTCGCAAAGTGGTAGTAGATGGAAGTTGAGAAGATTTTGTAACCAAACTAATGATCTTTTGGTGTGCTTGTGGAATTCAAGGAGGAGCCACCATAAGAAGCCATAAGCTAGGTCGGAGATTGAGCACTCTCACTATGGAAAAGTCCATTGACGGATCAAGACATTGGACATTTTGTTGTGGAGAAGGACCTTGTAGAAAGGGAATCATCAATTCATAAGTTGGTTGTGTTAGACATTGTGAATGTTGCCCTATAAGCTAGAAGGCACCATGGGCATGATAGAGTCTCAATTGATAATGATGGACTACCAAACACAATCAATAAGAGATTGGAAGTGTAAGTCCTTTTATATTCCCAACCTTGTGGATGTGGAATCTGATAGGTGATGCAAGATAGTATTTGTACACACTTACTAGTTAACATAGTTTAGATTGAATAATGCATTTGAGTTTGCATAAGGGTCTTCCTTGAAAGAATTGTTGTCCTATATATGAATGTTCTATGTATGTTGTCCATTTTTTACAACGATTGAATGCTTAAGGGTAGAATCGAGGCCAAAATAGTTCGTGCAAAGCTGTTTCTGTTTTTTGGTTTAGATTTAAATAAGAGTTTATTGTGATTAGTAGATTTTGACTTGCCCACTAGGTTATGGATCAATGTGGTACAAGAGCATAGAATTTGAGTATGTGAGTTGTCGAATTTTAGTGATGGAAAAAGCCATTAAGAGAAAATGACTTTAGGGATTACATGAGATAAATCAACAAATCCAAGAATATAATGAAATACTAATATATTCTAGTAGTTGGAGGAGAAGGAAGCACCATAAAGGTACCTGGGAAATCATTGTGAAACTTGTTGAGGAGAAATGTCAGCTAGTTGTAGATAGACTATGACAAGATGTGGGGTCAAGAAAAATATATAGGCCAATCTTCAAAGGGAGTTAGAAGAGATGAAGGAAAATATGTAGTACCCCCAAGGATTATCGTTGTTGTATTTTGTATATCATGTTTAGGTTGGTGAGTCAAAAAATATTTTTGGGCTTGTGTGCTATGTATATGTGTGCTTAGTCCAATTTTCCTATGTTATGAGGCCAAAGTTCCTATGTGATTCTACGCTGGTGAACCTATGTGCTAAAAGACCATATAGCCTAGCTTTGTAAATATGTAATCACATGCAATAAAATAAACCACTACTATAGACCAAGTGAGACGAGAGTATGGGGGGGTAAGATTCCACGAGTTGAAAAGGGGGGTTAACTGCTAAGAGATGAGGGGCTTGAGCTTAGAGATCCAACTCATTGTTAAATTATCCTTAAAGTCAAAAGTGACATTTTTTTATCTTAACTTCATAAAATGACTTCATGAAGATTCACTCGTCAAAAAGAGCACATGCATGCAAAAGGGGGAGTATTAATGTTGTTTTTCTTGGGGATTCCATTCACAGAAGGAACTTGGCAAACTATTGAATTTTTTGATGGGAAAAGAAGCGTATGACCTTGAGATTTTGTTACCTAGTTAGTCGTAGGTGGATTTGGGTATGGGGATAGGTATCCCTATGTGGGGCTTGGAGGGTGCCTGGAGAACCCTAAGGACAGTGGGAATTCTCGAAAGCCACAAGGCTTCGAGACATCTTTGGTTGGCCTGAATTGGGAACTTTGGAAGAGTAGTGACATAAGCCAATGAGCTACAGGTGCAGAGAATGGGGCGTACTACCTTGGGTTGTGTGTATTGATCGGGGATGAGAGACTATTGGTTAGAGGCTACTAGCATTTGGTACCTTGTCTTTCACTGTGTTCAATATTGGTTATGTACCATATTGTGACACCCCTTTTATTACCCAAAATTTTGTAATGTAATTAAGAACATATAATGTAATGGTGCCAACACTGATGCTATGATGTCAAACTCTATTATATGATGTAATAAAAATGTTGGAGTTGAAGAAAGGGGAAAACCAATAGATTATGATGCCTTGGAGGGGGGTGAGGGGGATTTCACTTAAGAAGAGAAATATAACTTGGGTGAATGTTTCCCCTTGATGTGATGATTAGTCTTCACAAGAAGATGAAAGATTGGAAAAATAAAGGGTTAAGGTGTGTTTATAAAAATGAAAGGGAAAAACCATTGAGAAGATTTTTTTTGTCTTTTGTTCTGAGCATTACTTCATTATTCTTCTCATACACTCATATTTTTGCATCTCTCACTCAAAAAATCAAATTAACATGAAAATTGATGACTTGTGTAACATGAATTGAATGTGTTCTAGTGCTTTCTCTTTGGACTATATGACTTTAAGGACTAGGAGCTGCCCTGTTTGTGTGTGGCACAAAGAGTATTGAAGAAGGGAGGAACGAGGAATTGCAAAGATCAGAAAAAAACTCCCTTGTGCTGTGTAGACCTACATTGTTATTTGTGAATGTCTATGGGCCTGGTCAAGGAATGGAAAGGCTAAACAATTATATTCTTTCCTATGTGTAGAGAAGAGTGGCCTTCACATTTTGATGTTAAATCTCGTCTAAAAATTGTGTGCTAAATCTCTGAGTTTAGATTTTCCTTCAGGGCATCAATATCTAGCTTAGGGGTGGCCAGTGATAGAAAAACTGCTACATAACTAAGCCTATGGTTGGGTGAAAAGTGGCTCACTCTTTTCTAATTCCAGATTGTAAAATATTTAACTCAAGATAAGTATCTCTTATGCATGATTATTTAATTTCTCTGTTCAACAAGTTTATATGTACATGCATTTACGCTTCAACAAATTTATCATGGTTGTAGTTGTTATATTATTTGGCTATAATTTTTTGTATGTATCAAATTTTGTAACAACACTGGTTGAGGAAGATAGGTTTCCTAAATTCTCCTTTAACATGTTATTGTGGAATTTATGTTATAAATTTTCTTCTAGGAGGTTTAACAAACTGAAACTTGGACCATAGTGAGAGGAAATCTCATTGATACTTTGGTCCAATTTTCAGATCTTAGGTTGCAAAAGTTTAAGAAATATGATCAAATGAAGTTGGACTTCCTGAATTCTTTTTTAAACATGTAATGTTGGCATTTTTGCAATAACTTTTCTTCTGGGAGGTTCTAGAAGCCGAAACTTGGACCACAGTAAGGAGAAATTTTGTTGATCGATTAGTCCAAATTTCAGATTTTGAGTCACAATATTTTAGGAGATATGATTAGAGAAAGTCGAGTTTCGTGAATGGTCCTAAAATCTTGCATCAAACATGTCATGTTGGAATTTCTAATATAAATTTTCCTCTGAGAGGTTCCTAAAACTGAAACTTGGACCATAGTGATGAGAAATCCGATTGATCATTTGATTCAACTTTCAAAACTTGGGTCACGATATTTTAGGAGATATGATTAGAGGAAGTTGAGCTTCCTGGATGTTCCTAAAACTATGCTTTAAGCATGTAATGTTGACATTTATGTTATAACTTTTTATTTGGAAGGTTCTAGACGCTGAAACTTGGACTATAGTGATGGGAACTCCCATTAATCATCTGGTTTAGTTTTTAGAATTTGAAATGCTATAATTTAGGGGATATGCCTTGAGGAAGTTGCTATATTAGTTTGCATACAAATTATTTGAATAAATGCCTAAATAGTTTAATGATTCATTGCATATAAATTGTGTGATGCAACACCCCAATGAAAATGTTGTTTTTTGGATGGGGATAATATTGTTGTATGATAATATTGATGTCTCTAATCTATGTCTATTTGCATGCAAATAATTTGAAGAAATGTGCTAAATGTGTTATATTAGCATTTGCATACAAACTATTTGATAAAATACCTCAAAGACAAAAATCAAAAGTTGCATGATTGAGTGGTATATTTCAATTAGTATGTTACAAGTGGAAAGAAAACAATGTTTCGTATTTGATTTCATGTAAAATATTTGGCAAAATGTCTATAAGGAAAAGACTAATTGATTGGTTGTATACCAAGCTTTTGAAGAAAAAATTACATTTAAAGCGTTTGAAAAAGTGTATAAGAGATGAAAATTAAGTTTTTGCAAGTGTTTTTAGGATAAATTTAGTAGGGGTATGTAACAAAGTTGTATTAGAGGTTATTTCCAAGCTAGTAAAAAGGAAATGGAAATTCTAGGTACCCCATAATCTCTATAAGTAATTGAGAGAACTAGGTATGTGATGGAGTGATATCAGAGCTAAGGTTCAACATTGAACTTGGATGTGCTAGAGTATAAGAAATAATTTACGTTTTAAATTAATATCTATGTATGCATGTGTATTTATGTGATATTATTTTATTGTATATATGAATATATTAATGTTGTTTGACGATTAACTTGAGTTTGATGCAACTAGATAAACAAGTAAGATAAATGTGTAGAATGCTAACTAGATTCCTTAGAGCAACCCAACATAATTGCAAAAGTCTATGGACAAATGATGCATCTGTAACTATAAGAGGAAATCTCTTAACTTATCTCTTGCTAGTTTTAATACTTTAATGTTTTGAGAAATTGTCATATGATGATGAATAATAGCATAAGCATGATAAAAATGCCAGAGATGAAATAGTTTAAAGATTCATGTCCGTTGAACAGATATTAAATAACGATATTCTAGATGTATGAAGATATGCTAAGTTCATATAGTAATGGATGTGCATGCATAAAGACTTGGAGTAGTTTGTTGCCATAACATGGTTCGATTGACTAATAATGGTTAATAGTGGACATGTAACCAAAAACATGTTGACAACATGATTGAGAAGTCAATAAAGGTGTTGTATGTAGTCTCATGGAAACACGACTATGGAAGATAATGTAATGGTGAGATAATGGTACAAGTGGCACCTATGTATGTTGATATGCATGTTGTAATAGTGCTGCGAGTGCACTTCTCTTAGGGTTTTCTTATGGAAGACTGGGGCCTTAGAGGAAGGAGTATAGGGACAAGTGTTTGTGTGTGGGGTCTGGAGAGTACCTGGAGCCTCGAAGGTAGATGAAGCTTCTATAAGCCAAAGGGATCTGAAACATCCTTGTCCAACCTAAAGTTAGAAACACTTGAAAAAGGGGGGGTGCACTACCTTGGCTTGAGTGGGCTATTGGGGAGATGTGATATTGTTGGTTGGACGCTACCATGGTTGGTACCTTGATCTTGTTCGTTTTCAATATTGGTTATGTATCATACTTGGCTCTTGGTAAGCCAATGTCTTTATAGAGTCATGGCTCAACTTAAGAATGATCCATTATTGAATATAACATGAGCCACAGAGCCTATGGCTAAGAGAAAATAAGAGGTTTGTTTCTAGTTAGTGGATTTCTCTAGATAAGTGTTCTAAGAATTATTGATTATGACTCTTCAATTTAATGTACACTTAAAACATTGTTTGAAAGCCTAATTAAGTGCATGATATGAGTAAATGCTTATGAGATTGCATGAAGGAATGGTCATGTTCTAAGATAACTATATTGATATAATGTGTTTAGACAGATAATATGCATATGAGTGCAAGGGGGAGGGACTTTGTAGCTGTTACAAGGAAGAAACTTGGGTTGTGAGCTTGCTAGGAATTTGAGAAAATCTATTTCTTTGTCAATAAAATCGCTATGTTTATTCATGTGATGAAATTCCTAATGAACTTGGAAGCCCGCCTTGCAGAGTTGCATTGGAGGGTAGATGTGGATAAAGGATTGGTTAATGAAGCCTTGACTGGGTCAATATGAACTATATGGACAATGAAGTCACAACTGTGAAAATGGAATAAGAAGAGGGTTTTCATTCACTGAAAATTGAGCTTGGATAATATATCTTATCTACGAAAATAATATGAGTGTGTGAATGGTAAGAAAATAGAAATTGATACTTTCTATGTTTTGGGTAATACAGTAGGCTACCTAATTAATTCCATATCATATGGAGTGTTTATATGACAAATGTGCAAGAGTGATCTCTTGTTGTTAACTACCACATGAAAGAAAGCGTGCTTATACTTATGAGACTTGTCATGTGGATGATTGAAAACAAGAGAGGCTGAGAATTAAATTTAAAAACAAACGTGTATGAATAACATAGAATATGTGCAAGTATGACACATGCATGACAAGATGTATATGGACATGTTTGGGTATGTGATTGGAGGTATTGTTTGAATGCATACATTGGATGCATAATGCAAATTCCCTTTATGAATATTCATTGAAACTTGTGTGTAGGCAGATGAAATGATAGAGTTGTGACTAATATGTGAGGTTGCGATAATTCTAGGGGCCACAAAATGTTGCAACATCAAGTATGCTAAGAAGCCAACTGAACTCCTTGAAAACTTATTAGCTGAGAATGCATGTGATGGTAGCTAAGTAGGTAGGGAAGTAGCAAGAAAAGCTTAAAAAATGTAAAGGAACTGGGTAATAATTCTTTTCAGGTGAATTTGATATCTTTTGTTTTTCAAATTAATGCATGTATTGCATGGATGCTCAAGACAGATTATGGTTAAGGCAAAAATTATCAGCACAAAATATTTAGTTAAATCTTAATAATGTGTGCATGCATTGAGCGACGATGTTGAGAAAAGATTAAATAAAGGAATTATATAATCATGAGATAAAATATGTTTGTTAATGCATAAAGAGAGTGCATGAAAATGTGGGATGTATGAAGTTACTGTGGACACTGGAATTGTGTACATGAGTCCATGAGTATTGGCCCATTAGTTTCTAAGATTGAGACAAGTGATTCTATCATATAATGTTGAGTTTATGGTAATGAACATGTAATTGAAGGATTGGTTTTTCCTAGTTAATGTGAAATTTATATGGAATTGTTGATATATAAAGACAAGTTTGTCATTAATACCTAGTGGGTTACAACAAAGAAAAGAAGGTGTTAGTGTGTAAATATAGCTAAAATCTTTGTTGTGCATCCATGCGTTACTATGGTATGATTTGGTCATGACACTCATATTATCAATCATGATGATACATATGCTTGGTGCATTGAGTGCATGGATTCTTGTAGCACACAAGAAACTTTTTTTTTGTTATAACTGTGTTTACAAAAATACATTTTGTGATTTTGAGGAGCTCATAAATGTTTTCTAAACTTTGCATTTTAAATACATTACATAAAAATGTTTTATGTTGGATATAGTGTTGTCATTAATGAAAACAAGTGTCATTGATGTCAGAAGGTAAGTCAAAGGAAGAAGTATAATAGTCCAGTGACAGTGTGATAGTCCATTGGCTTGACAAGATCACATCAAAAGACATCAAAGTGGCTTGAATTTTATTGATATCTTATTGAAGATATGTTGTTAAAATGAATCCATAGATGGTATTGTTGGATAGTTCTCTTCAATACTTTCCTCTTCAGCTCTCGCAGACAGTAGATGAGAATCTTCAAGAGCTTTGGCAGAAGGAGGCATCATTGCTACAAAAGGATATAAATCATGTAAAAGAAGCAATGTTGGAGGAAGCACACAACGAGGATAAACATATGATAGAAGTGCTCCAACAGTTCAACAAGGCCTACAATGGCATTGCAGAAAATATCAGAGGCACAACAACTAAGTGACTCGGGACGAGTCACATGTGAGTGTTGCGGGCTTGTTGGGCACAACCCAACTTGGTCATATTTTGGGTAAGTTTGTGGAGCATGTAGTAGAAAATATGCCATGGAGTACGAAGTGGACCATGCAGTAGAGCAGCAAAGCACAACGAAGATCACAAAACAAAGTCACCATGCAACATAGGGGCTTCATGGTGAAGCCCTTCCCCTTTTGTAAAAAACATAAAATATTGTAAGAATTGATGGTTTTGGACCATAGTCCCTTTTATTTTGGAAAGCATGGTATGGGGTCCATGGTAATGTAGTGATGTAATCCATCAATGTAATAGTATATATAGGATCAATAATAAAGAAGAGGATCATCTTAGGATCATATCATGTATTGAATGGTTGAATCTTTGTGATTGGGTTTTGTGGCAAAAGAAAGGCTCCGCAACTAAGTGCGCAAAGGCCTACATCTGCAGTTGAGTGCATGAATGACCTGTAGTTGAGTGCGTAGGTCAATAACTGTTTGTTGTAAAAATTCTATATTATAAGCAATAGTTCTTGTGGACGTAGTCCCACATTGGGATGAACTACGATAAAATGTGTGTCGTCATGTGTTGATTTTCCTATTACCTGCACTTTATTTCAATACTGTGAAGCAGGTAGTGAATGTAATTCTGCGAAGTAATATATAAGTGCAAAGTAGTTCAGGAGTGCAAATTAGCTTGTGTAATATAACAGTTTATTGCAGTTACATGTATTCACAACACAATAATGTTTATAATGTGGCAAAGTAATGTGAAGTAGTTATAAGTGTTAAAGTATAAAGAAAATGCAAAAGTTCCACATCGCAACATTCCTCAGGCTGCAGAAACCTAGTTGTACAACCGCCCATAGTCACTTTGGGTGAGACTACGACTTACTTGCAGGTCATTGAGGGTTTTGTTGGTGTGCAGTAAAGTCCTAACCTGGGTCAAACCAACCTAAGCCAACAACTATCTTGAATGTTTATGGTTATTATGTTTATGATAGGTTTCAATTCAAATGAATATAGATCAAAACTTATCACACATTAAACAACCAACACACCGCCATACTCTACTTTTCATATAATTTAGAAACCCTAGTTGTAATCCAAGAAACAAAGTTTTCCAGGCTCATAAATCAATACATTGATATAATAACAGAGGGTTTCCAAGATTGAGGAAAACCTCCACTTGACTATCAACAAAGATCTTTAAGAGTTATGAATATTTTCTACCGCACACCAACAACTATCAAATTTAACACTGCACAGTCCCAAATTTATTCCAAATTCTTTGTGACTAAGGCGTTAACAATATGTGTAAGCTCCATGGAATTATAGATCGAGTTCGAATGTAGTCAACCTTAACAGTTTTGTCAACTTGTTAAACATCATTAAGATCTTGTTCGACTTCTCACAACAACAATATGATTTCAAAATCTCATGGACTAAGTACTTGCATATGTATAATGGTAGGGGATCTCAGAGTTGAATAGGTTTCCCTAGTCATAATGAAATGACCCAAATCTATTTTTTTATGTGAAAACATGGTATCACTACAACATAGAAATTTCCTTGATCACATAGTTTAAAGAAGAGCAAAGTTTGAAAAGAATCTCACTCTTTTTAACATAAATCCTTCAGATCTGAGTGCTCAATCAAACATAAATCAAAATTCCATTCACATGTGAAGAAAATAAATGTAAAATATGCATCAATAGATCTATCAAACCAACCAAAAAAAACTCGTTATTAACACACCATTGCAAGAATAAAATACACACGAACTTAACAAATTTGCAAAACACACATGAAATAAATGACTAGAGGGATGTTGAGTTGGTCTGGTGGGCCCTATCTTTCCATCTCTCACCCTTGTTAAATACGAAATTAAGCTAGAGAGATACAATGATAATCAAATGCACAAGAAATAAAAGAGGAAACTGGCATTAAAAACTTTGTATTAGAAAATTTGGTGTTTTATATCCCAAGCCAAATCCTCAAGCTGCAGACTAGAAATATGAGGCTATAGGTTCACATCTCCTTCCTCACATGTGCCATGGCTAAGCATCTTATAAATTTACAAGGCGAATTTTGGCTCCAACAAGCATTTATTTTAATTTTGGAAAATTATATATTTTTAACAAATTGGCCTCAAAGATCTTTTCATATCTTCCTAACCATGACCAATTTTTGAGAACGGTTTGGGGGAAACATAATTTTTCATGTTGGAAACAAACACCTCTCTTGTAATTTTCTCATTCAACTCCATTGCCTCATAAATCGTGTCCAAAGTTGTCTGTTTGGATACTTTTGCAATTGTGCGTTTTACCTGATTTGTCTATAAATCCGCCTCAAGGACCCGTTCATATATTCAAAACCGTGATGAATATTAGAAAACCATTTGAGGATTATTCAATTTTATATACTAGGAGAAATCATGTGTTCCAGATTTCCGATATACTTCTTCATATGCATGAAATCTAGGCAAACTTTGATAATTTGAAAACTGTCGAATTCTGCGCTGAATTATTAATTATTTTCTAAAAATTGATCTGTACGACTTGGGTACTTTTTGAATGATGTGGAGGTGTTAAAACATCATTTTGGATAAAAACCTTTCCGGTATTCTCCCAAAAATATCCTGATGTATGAAAGCCCCAAATTGGTTGCTCTTTAGTGCAGGAATGCTGCTTTTCAGTGCAGGAACAAATCAATGAAAGATAAGTCCACCTATGACTGTAAAAAATGATCCAAGATCATTCTAAGCACATTTTTGTACTACTAGCTAGCATTTTCCTTCATGGAAATCTTGAATGATGAAGTGGTCCACATATACTTGGTGCAGGATCCCTATACGATGCAAGAACAAGACAATCTACATTAACAACATTTTAATGAGCATTAATCTTGAAAATGCATATAAAAAAGGTATTTTTATATGAAATACAACCCAAGTGAAAATATTCACTATTGCATTAAAATAATGTAGAAAGAGTTCATAAACTGGTAAAACATTAGAATAAGTAGGGCATCATATGAGTAAAAAGGTGCATTAAATACAATAGTTGTGGGGCCTGAAACTGATCAAGTACAGAGAGGATCCATCTTGTGTACATAAGTGTACAAAGAATACTGAAGAATACATAGTGGATCATCTGATCATAGCTGCAAAGGAACACAATGGAGCTATGTCTCAATATCACGTATAGTAGAAAATTTGATCAATGATGCTCGAAGAATGCGTGATCATTGATGGTGCATAACTGATCCTCATAATAGTACCATGTCATATAGGTGGAATAATGGCACTGCATAAAACTTGGGTGTCAACAAATAGGATGCTTCTGTAATGAAATGCAACATATAAGGGTCGTTGGTAACACTGGTGTTATCACAATAAACTTTGTTTTTGATTTTTTTAGAAAATGCTCACAGTTGTAGTGCCAACATCTTAATTGTAATAAAAAAGGAAAATTACTGATAGTGGGGCCATCAATTTTTTTAGAAATTCGTTATGTCCTTGCAAAGGAATTCATTGACAATGAGTGTATCAACATTTTTCATTTTGGATAATAGGCCAATTGTTAGCGCCAAAACCGGTTTTTAAATTCAAAAAGTGATGACTGTGCTGACCACATTGACTTCAACATTTTCATTTTAATGTGTCTCCATTTTTTTTGAGAGGGTAAAAGTACTGGTTAATCATTTTTCCTCCATTGCATGAATGGATATCATTTAACATAATATTACCATATGATACAAACTTTATTCGTAATCATAACATGAAACACTGTGATTATTTACTCGTCAGCTGTGTTACCTTATCCACATATCAACTTATTTTGTCTTGCCCTGTCAATAGACTGTTTGTTGTTAGTTTAGAGTCATTTACACCTGGGATTGTAAACCATTTTTTTCATATGGATTCAGGATCGAATCCCGGGAAGACCACGCAACGATATGGGGAAAGGAGGTAAGGTGAACTGGTTTGAGCCTAAGGCACCATATTTGCCGGACATAGATCCCAAATTTCACCAATTATTCTAGCAAGACAGTTGGAATGAATTCTTCCACCACTATACCAACTACCATGATGTAGTGGCTCGATCTTTTGCGCAGGGGTTTGATGGAAATCGTGTGGGGGTGGGAGGCTTATCATTTTCACTTACAAAGAAAACCATTGGTGAGGCCACAACCTTACCAGTGGACGGTGAGATGATTTTCCACAATGATGTTTTGGCAGGGATCAATGTCCCTTTCTTCTTCAAAGAAGAATTTAGAGGGTAGAATTGTGGGTCTGAAGTTCAAAGGGATTGGTTCCAGGAAAAATGACATGTCCCTTTACGCCTTTGTCAACAATATTTTACTGGTGAAGGACAGTTTAATCAGGTAAACCTCTACCATTTTTATTTTCTCGCACATATTTCTGGTCAGATAAGAATTAATCCATGTTTTTAATTATTAGAGAGCCTTAAACATATGTCATCTAGGTTTAGGGCCCACACAAATCCCTCCTCTCATTTTATATGCCACAAAGCCATGATAAAACTAATAATAGGAAACCAGTTAGCTAAAGAAGAAGGAACTTGAATTGTTTCCTTTTTTGGGGAGGTTTTCAGCCTCAATTGCTTAAGAGAAGAATAGGCAGACCAAAGTACTGCAAAAAAGATAAGAAAGCTAAAATCAAGCTCCTATTGAGCCCCCTTCTATACAAGAAAACCTAACAATTCCATCTACATCATCTGATCCAAAGATCCCTAAATTTTACCAGAGGAAAAGTGCCTGACTTCATAAGCCAGAACTTGTATCCCCCGTGAACCCACCTATTAATATCGAATCTTCCCAAGCTGTGAATCCACCTTCCAAAACTTCCCTTGCAGACACAACTAAAAGAAAGGTTTCTAAAGGCAAAGAACTAGAGGTTGAAAGCAAAGAGGAGGAGACACTGTTTGAAGTCTTGAAGGGTGGAAATAGACATACAAGACCAATTAACAAGTGAAGATACAAGATCAAACTCAGGAATAACCCAAAGTTTCCCAAGGAGGTGATTGATGTTGACAACATGCCACTAAAGGACATCGTTATTAACAGGAAGAAGGCTACAAACTCTAAGAAGAGAAAAGGCATAGAAACTGTTAAAAAGGGACCCATGGAGATAAGGAAAAGCAAAATACAAATATTGGAGAAGGTAGATGTGTTGCACAGGGCTGCTAGTACCCTCACCTAAGATGCTTGGGCTATTAAACTTATTTTTTTCCTATCTATTTCAAGAAACAAGGTTTTCAATTTTATCTTGACAGTCGCCCTGATAGTTTTTATATGCAACAAAACAATCGAGAAAGCTGAAATTCACATCGTCAATATTTTTAATAAGTTGACAGAGCCACTGTAAGATATTTTGAGGCGAAAACTATGTTTGTTGGTTGATATAAAATGATAGAGGGACAAAAGCCGACAATATGTCTATTAACGATTTTGGGAGAAAACAGGGAGGCTGACATCTCCATTGTCATTGATATTCAGATAGGTGAAAATGCTGACGTTCCCATCATCAACGATTTTGAAATCAGGGGGAAGTGAAAATACTGACAGTCAGCTTGTTAGCGAAAGCTATAAATAGAAAACCAGTGAAGTTGATGGCAACAATATCAATGTTTTTTTTCTGGAGGTTTGAAGGAAAGAAGGATGAACAAGAAAGTGGTTTTGAAGGAGGTTTTGACTTGTTTTACAGAGGGACCTATTTTTCAATCTAGGATGTTGAGCTATTAGTTAGGGACCTATTTCTTTTTCTAAGGGAGACATTTTGAGAGATATTTTACTTCACCTACATATCATCATATTTTCCTATAGCTATTTTAGGAAAAAAATAATGTATCTAAGTTTTATATATTACATACATGAACTTGAAGATATTTTAGATATCTCAGATTATTGTAATTAGTATGGAGACTATTATTTTGCAAAAAAATTATGTAAGTTCTATAAAAAAGTTTATGAATAAGGAAGAAGGGTTCAAAATTTTATTGGAAAACATATTTTCATGTTGGTATATTTGAGCAATATTGAATATATTTACAATTTTTAATGAGCATTTTGTAGGAAACTCATGTGTTGGAGTTCCCTATCAGTTTCCTCTTTGTTATGCAAACTTTCTCTCATGTATGAAAATTTTAGTATCTAAGATTGAATTTCATTTATGCTGCTTTCTTATATTTATGAATCATTAGAATTTGTTGTCTCAGTGAGTTATAAACTTTATTTCGTTCCAGTTTCTCTTTCTTCCAATTTCTCAAACAATCAAGGATTTGCTGCTATCATGTCTTTTATAACTTTCTCATTAGATCTGTAGTTTAGAACTAGACTCCATGCCCAATGGTATGTTTGTAAACTACCCAACCAATTTCATCCTATGATCTAAATCTAGCCACCAAACTCAATTGCAGAAACCTACTACTACGATGACCATAGTTGAGTTTTACGGAGAGATCCCTCTTAGGGTTGAAGGGATAACTTTCAAACTAAAAGAGGCTTGAGGTTACCTTATGGTTTTTCCCAAAGCCAGGGTTTTACCCAAGTGATAAAAACTGTCAGAAATCTAAAGGACTGACACGTGAACCAATATTCGCACACAACCCGAGGTATTCACTGACCGTAGATGGTGGCTTTCTACACTATGGGAATAAATGAGCTAAAGTCAACCATGTGAGAAATCGCTTGATTACCGGTCATTGATTTATACTGTTAACAAACGTGAGACAAATCACCGATAATGATAATGAAAGTCAAGGTACCCCAGTACAATCTAACAAGTGAGAGTAAATGTGTTGAAGTCGAACACTTGAGAGAATCTATCAATCAAGAGATATTTATGTATTCCCACTATCGATAGTGAAGGAGTCTGCCATTGATGATTGTAAACCCTAAGGTACTGAAAAAAGGACTCTAGATCTTATTCCAAGAGTAATGAGTTGGAGTCAATGGGAAAATATATGTTGGAAGCAAGGCATTAAGGCATACCACATCAACCAGCATGAGTTTAACATGCAGGCTAATAATTTGGAAGAACTCAAATGAAAAGAGATGAAGTAACCATTCCTAAGTAAGTTTATGGTGTACACAAGATGTGGCTAGCCTACGACAGAATTCCTATGAACTAACCAAAAATGGGAGCTCACACAGAGACCAGGAATCCACTAATAAGGTCAAATGGAAACCAAGGTACTGCACGAATCCGAATGTGTGGTAATGTAATCTAATTTCGAACATAAGGAAAACCGCTCAGTCAAAGACCCATGATACTAATTGATGTTGAGAACAATGTCACCTATCAATGATGTAAATAGCGCCATGCTGTGGCTCTAGGCCTACCCTCAGAGAAATTTGTCAGAGTCAATAAGAGCAGAATCGCCAACAAGAAGTTAATGGAGACCTACTTAACCAACATGAGCAAAGGACTAAATAACTGATGTGATACTGAAGATAACTTAACAGAACGGGTATGTCCAATTGAAAAAGGAGTCAAGGGACACCACAGAATGGCCGACACAACTTAACTTGAACAAAAGAACGACTCATATGTGACTCTATGGCAAGATAAAATATCTTTGTATAAGTTTGCAATGCAAGAGGCATTGACAGACCCTCCATATGATTGGAAGAGATAACCAATTGGAGGAGGAATGACTCAAGGACAAGGTTATGGCTCACCTAAGTTCAAACTATGTCCCATCCCAATGGAGGAAAGACTTATTTTGAGTGCTTTGTTCAAGGGTGGCATAAATGACTCTTGTTGCCATCAAATATGGAAGTGATTGTCCTGTTCCCATATATATATATATATCTATATATTTCTTTTCATATTTAAAGCCTGAAAAATAATAAAAGAATGCCTATAGTATAGTGGAAAGAATGAGTGTTAAAGGTAAAGGCTCTAGTTCCTGGGAATGGAACAGTCCTATGCTCAATGCAAGGTGGCGAATACTAGTCATCAACACTCAAAGGAATGTTCTTTCCACGGAAAAAGGTGTCAAGTCATAGAGGTTAATGAATGCATGGTTTGCACTTGAAGAAAGGTCATTGTCAAAAGTAGCTTATACACGAGTCCAAGTGAAGTCGGCTTAAGGCCAAAAGGGTACAAGTAGTCA
Organism: Pinus taeda; assembly: GCA_000404065.3. Lineage (NCBI taxonomy): Eukaryota > Viridiplantae > Streptophyta > Pinopsida > Pinales > Pinaceae > Pinus > Pinus taeda. The sequence continues at coordinate 82,379 of APFE030632561.1, read as the reverse complement.
ATATACAACACAACAGTATAACTTAACACATGGGAGCCTCTAGGGTATAAATCTAGAATGATAGCGAAGAAGAAGAGGAATGAGGCTTCATCGCAAAGTCATAGCGTGACTAAAGAGGACTCCCGAGCCTAAGAAATTCTTGCAGCATGGGCAACATATGCTAGCAAGGATCTAACTAGGAAGCCCATGTAAGGAATGGCTCTACCACTATGTTATGATTTTATAAGACGATGAGTGAAAGTGGGATCGACCCTATGGAAAAATATCAGAGTATGAGGTTAAGATGCATAATGCAGTAGAAAACGTGATATGTCCTAACCTATATGGCAATGAAAACAATGATACCTTCCATGATAGGTCTATGATCGTGGAGTCAAAGTGTTGAAAAAATGTCACAAAGTTTTCATTTACCCTGGAAAACAACCTCCCTCAACACTTCAAGCCAAAAGTTAAAAAGTTCATGAAATAATAAAGTTTAAAAATTATGGACTTTATAAAAGTTGGATTTAAAGTTTTAATATAAAAAGACATATCAACTTACCAATAATTCATTTTAGATTGCAAGTGTTGAGAGCTTGGGAGAAAACTTGGGCAACTCTATTTCACGATTTCCTCAACCAATTTGTCAACGAAGGCTTCCAAGTAATTCTAAATATGTAATCTCTTCCATTTATTTGTATTTTGAAGGAATTCAATCCATTTTTACTGTAGGAATTTCGTTTTAAAATTTTTCCTTTGCATGTACGCGGGTTGACTCGTTGAAAACCACATATAGAAATCCCTGTTGGCTCTATTCGGGCTAACCCGAGTTCAATCTATACTTCGCACTAACAAAACCCTTGATCACTGGCCCTTTTAGCAACGACCTTTAAGAATATCACAGTCTTACCTGAAGTGACTATGGGAGGATGTAGAACCAAGTTTTTGCATCTTTGAGGGCATAGGAGATGTGGTATTATTATGATATATTATTCTTAGCATTTGTAAATCACTTCGCCGCATTATATTAATCACTTAAACATTCCATATAAAACCATAAGCCATCAATGTGTTGGAGTAAAATGACACTCTAATAACTGCTACTCAACAATAGATAATAAGAAAATATACACATCAAAATACCAATGTAACGTGGTTCACCTCAGTGTAGGTATACTTCCACAAAAATTGTTACTTAATGTAATGAATCTTGAAAACCAAATAGTTCTTTTCCTGTGCACTAAGCTGTAGGTTGCTTGCATACTCAACTGCAGACTCTTCTCCAGGCCTCTACGCACTCAGCTGTAGAGGCTCTAATTTGTTACCAAATTACAGATCAAAATAATTAATCCATAACACTGATTGATTCTCCTCTTTCTCTTCTTATTATTTTACCTATATAGGGTTACATCATCAAAATACCATGGACCAACTACCATGGACTCCCTAAAACAAGTAACTATGGCCCCAAAACCATTGATCCCTTACAAAATCACGTGATTTTAAAAAAAGGAGGGGCTTCCACCCACACCTAAGCCCTTACAACATTGCACAGTATATTTAATTCCTAAGAATGCGCTCCACTTCTCCACTGCACGCTCTACTATGCGCTCCACCCCACAAAATGCAAAGTCTTTGCCTAAATCTAAGCCACGTTGGGCTGCACCCAACAATATCCCAACACTCACATGTGACTTGTCCTGAGTCACTCAACCGATTTGCCTCTGGTATTCACTGCAATGTTGTTGTAGGTGCTGTTGAATTTCTTCAGAATGTCTATGACCTGCTTCTCTTCAATGAGCACTTCCTCTAGTAGTGATTCTATCACCGGTTTCGTAGCCTTTTACATCATTGTTGTCTCTCTTTATCGAAGCTCTTGAAGCTTCTCATCCACTTCTTGGGATAGTTGGAGATCCTCATCTTGCAATGGATAACTTCTCTATGTTAGAGTATGCCCTTCCTTCCTCAGCGCCTCTATCTTCTTCTGGAGGGAATTTCCCTCATTAATCTTTGCGAGTTTCTATGAGATTGGTAAGGTCTTCATAGTTGCCTGAATCTCCTCTAGCTACTGCCGCTTCTGCTAAATATTCTCTTGTAGTTTTTGCGTATTTGGATATTCCTGCAGCGAAGTGAAAAAATGTAATCTCTCATCCAATAGCGTCCCACAAATTTCCACTACTACAAAGATGCTGACTATTGTAGCCTTCAAGTCGGCCTCTCTCTGCTCTCGCACATCCTTTGGTGTGGTTGGAGGTAGATTCATCTGTAGCTTGCTTGTCTTCATCTCATATGTAAATCACACATCCACAATTTTATCCTTGTATCCTTTTACTGCAATACCAAGCTTCGCGACCTTGTGCTCCATTGGTTCCTCTTCTCAGATCTCAATGTATGGAATATCGTGGCTTGTTACTTCGACCACATCCTTCAGCTTCTGCTACTATTGTACTACTTGATCCCTCTCCTGGATCACCTGGTCGAGCTTCTGCTTCAGCAAAGATCACTCTCTCTCTACCTGAATGTTTAGCTTTGAAGTGAGGATCTCTTAATGCAACTTGTGTAATATTTGAAGTGGCACTACTGTGATTTTCATGTTCATGTACCTCCACTCTTTGGCATGCTGTTGTACCTCGGCAGAGTGAAACTGTAGGGCTCCAGTAGGAGACGGTGCTAACATTATGCAAGTGTAGACTCTAATAGTATTTCCCCTCCAAGCTTCTCCCCTACTTGGACTAGCTATTTGTGCCAATGTCTTCAGTTCTATAATGCACTCTACGACATTTGCTAGTTGTGTGACGTAGCGATACTCTATCTTGTTCCATGATTATTTCGTTTCTTCCTAAATTTTGTCCCCAATTTGGTCCAGGTCCCCATCAGTGAGGACCAATGGCATTACATCCTTTCTCTTATGTACCTTTTGCTTCTTGTGGTAGCTTCGGTGCGTGCCTTCCTCTTCTCTGCGACAACTTGGTCTGTCTTTGTCTTTTCAAAATCTTTGTTCTGCTCATCACCTTTAGGAGGATCATGGTGGCCCTCGTCATATTGCTACTCTTGTTTTGAATCTTGCTCATCCTTATCTTTCCCACTCGCTTCCATGAACTACGTCGTGTCCTCCTTTGTCGAAGTATCCTTTGTTTGTGTCTCCAGCGCAGTGATCCACCCCGTGGGCCACTACTATATCTATTCTAGGAGATCATATTCTGTCACTAAATATGGTAGGGGATGCCATGTCTTCCTTGTGTCCTTGTGAGCCTATATGTAAATTTTGTGGAAGTTAGCCTTAAACTTTGCAACAAAGCTATATTTATTGTATAGTGTTGGTGAAAGGTGAGAGTGCTGGTTTACCAACATGTGTAATTCCATATGGTAAAATGAAAAACATTATGTTATCTTGTGCTTGCGTCAGTTTAGTTGTATACTATAGCGAGGCATATCGCGTGAATTCATAAACATTCAAGGGTAGTAGAGGGAACTGCGAATCTTCCGGCGCTCTCCATGCAAACATCACAATTATCAGAATTAACCATGCGTAGTGAAATGGAGTACCTTTCTCCTGAGCCTTGCAACAGTTGTCCAAAAACTCTTGGCATAGATATGTGGCCCAGTTGTATTGAACCTCGTTAACACACTGTTTAGCTAATTAAACCATTGGTGTAGGGACTTCATTAGCTTGACACTTCCTCATGATTTTTCTAGCCAATGTATGCACTGCGAAGCAAACTCCTTGGTCCAAACCTCGCTTCCCTTTCATCACTCAAAACCTCTTATTCATGTTGCATGATATGGTTTCTGTCCCGATCTTTCCCAATAAAATCCTCTACGGGGTTCAACCATTGATAAGGTAGTCTTGTGATTCTCCATATTAACATTGGGTTGATATGGATCCTCTTCCCCATCCACAGGCATCCATCGTGCACCAACACGAGTAATGATCTCACACAACCTGTGTTTGTTGGACTTTTGCTGAAGTGTTGCACATTCAACATATTCAACAAGCTCGACTGTGCTAATCTAGCCATCCACTGTTGTAGTTCTAACCTTGTTACACCACTCTCAGGGTTGTGCGCTTGTTTTAAATACTTGTCTGGTGTGAACTGCGTATATTGATTTTTGTCATTGAAATCAATGTCCACGAACTTCAGCTGCAAAATCTTCCCAAGGGTTTCTCCAGTAAATTGCATTGACTTCGACAATAAAGGTGTGAAGGTGCCATACTTTGTGTCCTTCGACTTTGTCACTGGTTTTGCATCTGGTTTCGTTGGTGGAATATATGGTGGGAGAGGTGAAGGAAACATTATGCCATCTGTTTCCATTTTCACTTTCTTTATTTCTTCCTCACTATCTCTCACCTATTCGGGCTCATTCTGAGGCTCAACAAGTCTGTTTTCCTATTTCTTCTTTGTTGTCTGCTCTCTGGTCATTTTCTTTAATGGATATCTCTGCTACGTGCATGGTGATGTTACTGCGGGTGGTGATGTTGCTCCAGGTATCTTAGATACTGCTTCTCTGACTTGGGCTAAGCCCTTCTCACTAAATATATGAAGAAATTCTTGAGGCGTCATATGGCATCGAAAAGTTCTGTAACTTCTTCACAATATAAATACTCGTACTTGTAGGACAACAAAGTGCCAAATCTGGGTGTGACACAATTTTTTACAGCAAATATGAGTTTCTAACCCCATCATTAGCTAATATTGTGTTCAGTGATTGCATATCTATAACTAGATCTGCGCAATCTGTCCTCATAAATGCATCTTTCCATGTGTTTCAATGACAACTTTCCTTTTTAATGGTCATATTTTTCTCAGCAAACTTCGATGCATACCATATAGTAGCGAAGTGATCCTTCTTACGTCGAGGTAGGGAAGTAAATTCCTACGTTGAAGCTCTCTCTGCATCGTAGTTTATAGTCCAGTTCCCACTTTCAACTACAGGTGGCACTAAGACTTTTCTCCTTTCTTCAAAGAGAAGCTATAGGGGCAGGGTTGTCCCTATACAACTTCAACATGCTACCATTTGCTCTTCCTTGAACCAATTTTCCATTTAACTTTGCTAATTGAACTGTGCCTCAATCAGTAATATGCTTGATGATATATGGACCCAACCAATGCATATTGAATTTTCTTGGAAATTTTACAAACTTACTGTCATAAAGGAGAACAAGGTCTCCTACCTAGAACTTCTTCTGCTTAATATGTCTATCATGCCAGGCCTTTTCTCTTGCTTTCTATACCTATTGATGGAATCCTATTATAAATATATTTTCCTCCAAAGAAAGCAACTGTGACATTCTTTCTTCCATTATATCAGGGTCTGCCATATCTATAAAATCTGCAATCCTCAAGCTAGGTACGATGCACTCCATGAGAATCACAACTTCTTGCCCATAAACTAACTTGAAGGGTGTCTGACCTGTCAAATTTTTACATGTGGTCCTATAAGCCTATAAAAATGCTAGAATTTTAAGGTCCCAATCACCTCTATTCACATTGAATAACTTAATGAGTGTTATATACCTAGGGGCAATAATATGGGGTACAAAGGGTGGTACCCAAAGTAATAGTGTAATAATGGGCTGAGCCATAGTAATAGATCTAACCAATTGTTATAGATCTAACCCAGAAATATATGAGAATATAAATAAACCCAAGAAATGGTAAGATCTGAATATAGAAATGCTTCTTTATCGATCAAAACCCTTAAGGTAGGGCAACACCATACATTCACTCCTTAAGGAAGGAGAACACTCCACAAGCCATATGCCTGTTCATACAATAATCCTTGACACCCCTCTATGTGGAGTCTCTAGCCTCTATATAGGCCTCATACATACAATACCATGGGTCATTACCATGGTTCCCTCAATACCATCTATCTAATACCATGGGTCCATTACATTATTACTAACTACTTGTGGTCCCTTACATGATATGGGTTAACCACCTTATTTATTACTATGGCACATCCCATTATTACACTATTACCTTGGGTACCACCCTTTGTACCCCATATTATCCCCCCTAGGTATATAACAGTAAGTGCATTCTCCAAAATCTTATTAAATGCTTCTACTGTTCTAGTGGCTCGAGGGTGATAAGGGGTACTCTTCTGGAGATAAAATTGGAATTCCTGAGTCAATTCTTCAATAGTCTTATTTAGGAAGTGTGAACCTTGGTCACTCATCAAAATCTTCAGACATACAAATCTAGATAATATGTACTTAAAAATAAACATCGCAACAGTCTATGTGCTGCAATCCCTTACTGTTTGTGCTTCAACCCATCTTGTCAAGTAATCAGTTGCTATAATTATGTACCTTGCACTCATCTTCTTTCCAGGTGGGTTGACGGATCCAACAAAATCAATGGCCCACTTATCAAAGTCTTGCAATGTAACTTGTGGTACTAATGGCATCTCATCTCTTCTAGAAGGCTTCCCAATTCTTTGACACACATCACATGCTCGATAGTACTCCTTCACATATTTATGTGGTGTAGGCCACCACAATCATGCTGTCATAATATTTTGCGCAATAACTTTTCCTACATAGCGTCCACCAACTGCACCCCCATGAGCCTATGCTAGAATCATATGTCTTTCATGTTTAGGAACATATCTGCACAGTATCTCATATGGTCCCATCTTATATAACTATCCTGCTATTAATGAAAAGTCAGCTGCCTTAACGACTAATTCTTTCTTTTTTTATGTAGTATAATCTAAAGGAGCCATTACTGTGGTAAAAAACTGGATGATATCTGTGAAATGGTAATCTGCCACTCTGATTGCAAATAACTGTGCATTAGGGAGATTATCCTCTATGCTGGTTGGTTCTTCTCCTATTTCTAGTCTTGACAGATGGTTAGGTCCTACATTTAGTGTCCCTGGTTTAACAATGATGTCAAAGTCATATTCCTAGAATAACAGTCACCATATGCAAATCGTTCCTCCTAATATAGGATTATTAACCAAGTACTTCAATGCAGAATGATCTATAAACATTTTAAAGTGTGACCCGAGCAAATAGTGTCTAAACTTCCGCAAAGCATATACCATGGATTGTCCTTATCTTGCTGTAGTGGTGTAATTCATTTATGCTTTAGATAAATTTCTACTTGCTGATCAATCTCTCTTGCACTAGGTTGTGGTAGTACCACTCCCAAAGCTATACAAGAGGCATCCACATGTACATGGAATTCCTTATTCCAATAAGGGAACACTAGGATAGGTGATAGTACCATTTTTTCTTTCAATATGTCGAGGCTCTTATGACATTATTCATTCCACTGAAAAGTTACATCCTTCTTCAAAATTTTCTCCATAGGCACAGTGATCTGAGCATACCCCTTGATGAACTTCCTTTAATACCCGGTATGTCCCAACGTAGTGTGGAGCTGTATTACTATCTTAGGTGAAGGCAAGTTCACAATGATAGCAATCTTAGCAGGGTCCAACATTAGTCCTTTCTTACAGATAATATGTCCCAACAATATGTTGAAAGGCACACACAATATGCACTTATTTAGGTTCAAAGAGATCTGATATTGTCTAAAAGTGTCGAGAATAAATCTTAAAATTCCAACATGTTTTCTCAACAATCCAAATACCGTCCAATCACCAAAATATACCTCTAAAAACTTATGGATGTATTCCTTAAAATCTGCAACAATCACTCTAGAAAATCCAAAAGAAATTACTGTGTATTGATATGAGCCCCATTCTGTAGCAAATGTGGTCTTATGCCAATCTTCAGGTGGAATCCTAATCTGCTGATAACCTAAGAATCCAACTGTAAATGAGTAAGCTTCCTGACCTCCTATATTGTCTAGCACTTCATCTGTGAAAGGGGTGGGGAAGGGATAATGTAAACATGCATCATTCAACTTTCTCAGATCAACACTGATCCTAATTTCTCCTTGAGTCTTCTTCTCTTGCACCACCATAGGAATCACCTATTCTGATTCTTCTACATGTTCAATAACTTCTGCTACTATAATCTTTTCAAGTTCTACTTTCACTTTCTCCTTATACTTTGGGTTCATCTTGTAAGGTCTTTGTTTGACTGACTTTGCATCAGGATTGAGGGGAATCTTCATGACTTCTAGATATCCTATTATACCCTTTAGTGAACACCAATATTGCAGCAATAATGCTGCAACTCCTGGAGCTTCCTACTTTACTTTTATCAACCCGATAGTTTGTAACAAACTTGGAAGTGACGGTGCTGTATGTACAAGTACTAGCTCTTACTGTAGGCTGCCACTTGGTCAGTTGGTGCAAGATCACTAGGAGCTCAAGCCAACTTATATGAGTTTCCAGAAGAAGCTTTTAACTGTGATGAAATAAAGCTAACTCTACAAAGACTATTCTACTTGTATAAAGAGAAAGAAGACTTGAGTCTAAAGTAAACCCTAACAAACCCTAATTTTTCCAACTAACACTACTTTTGCAGAAAAAGAGATGAAAACTGATGAAATGAGTGCCATTGACCACTGAAAAGGTAAATTACATCTATTCAAGCTATTCCCAGAAGAAAATGAGAAAAGAACATCTTTTTGCGTTTTTATGTGTTTTATGTGAAAGTGTTATACATGTGATTTTGTCTATTTGTGATTGTGGTAGAGGTTTGGTGGTGATGGAGGGTGGATTTGGTTTTTATAGAGGTCTAAGAAGGTGTGGAGGGGTCCTAAGAAGCCTCTGGTAACCTTTTGAAGACTTCCCCTGCAATCGGACTTCGAAAAATCACTTACAGGAAATTCTACAGCAGGATGCAGGGGATCTACAGGAGGATGATGAGAGATATTCTTAGAGGTTTTAAGAGTGGAAAAATGGTGGAAAAGGATAGCTGAAGACTAGAGGGATGTGTTGAGGTGTCTAGGGCTTAACAAGGAGGATCAGGAAAGAAAATTATGGTTGGATTTGTTCAAATGACAAGAGGAAAACTTATGGAAAAAGTGCAGAAATTAGGGTAGATTCGTGAAGGACTGTGAACAACTTGTGAAAACTGTGAGAAATGGGATGATTCTGGCTACTCTATTGATTTATTGTGAGCTGAGGTGTGCTGTAAGAGATCTGCACATCTAACTACCGAAATTGAGCAAGAAAATGACTAGCTGCACCAAGAAAATAGAACCATATCTCTTGTTAACGTAATTTCTGACCTAGAAACATGAAGTGATGAAGAGTACCCTATGAATAGAAAATATTGCAAAGAGATTTATTACAGAAATAATAAACACTCTTGGAAAAATGAACTGAAGCAACCCTTTAATTTTTCAAATCAAATCATCACACTAGATATTGCATGGAAGAAGCAAAACTGTGTTTTTGGTGGCAGCAATGGGGCCTTGACCTCAAATCATGGTCCCAGGAAGGGAGAAAGGAGATCAAGGCTTGTTGTTGGCCTTTTTGAATCTTAGCCTATCATTTTATTAACCTACTTCATCAACTGAAACAAAAGGAACTATGCAAACCATCAAAAGCAACCTATTCTAAACAAGGGGAAACGAATCTATCTAACAGAAATTAATTCATGAACTAAAGAAAAAACATATAAGTACAAAGCAAGAAGTTTCGGGCAACTTGGGTTGGGCCCTAACCCAAGAGCTTCAACCCTCTGGAAGAAATTAGTGCTGGCTCAGAAAATATGTCATCTCCATTATCAAAATAAAAGTCACATTACATGAACTGTTAACAAAAATAAGCTCGAAAATGAGCTGAACAAGAGCTGCACAAAAGTGTAAAAATTCTACTAATAACTGGCTAAACTACTGAGGCTCTAAGCCCCCTATTTATACAAATGGAGTCCCCCAACAACCCTCCTAAAATCAAGGGGCCTGGCTTCCCAAAACTAGAGATAGACAACAATTCTTCTTGACTTGCTTGGCTGCCCCTTGGATGCATTGATGTGGCTGTTTGTGCTCCGAGTTTCTGATGGAGGATTTGAGGTAGGAAGTCATAAATGAGGGGGATACCCTCCACAATTCCTCTCCCTTGTTTTCCTCAAATATTGGCTGCCAAATGCTCATTAATCCTTTGAATTTGTCCCAAAATTGACAAAAAATCTACATAAAGCACACATTAGACTTCATGGCATAATGGCTAACCCAATTCATTCTATTGGCATAAATATAATAAAAAACAAGCAATAAACTAATGATAATGGTGGATTAATCTGAGTTAGGAGGCCAAATGAGCCCATATAATTACCCATTTCTGGCGCTCATCATCACCCCCTACTGAATGGGTTGCTCATCCTCTGAGCAACTAGTCTATCTCTTCATCCTTGATGGCTCTGATGGATTCTCTGACATCCCATGCTTCTGATGTGATATCCTCCTCTTTATCACGGAATCCCACCTTTCTATCCACCTCTTCCCATTGTTTCTGTTCTTCTTCTTCATTTACACCTTCTAGAAGTCCTAGCAGCAGTGGAGGATTGAATTTGAGGCCAATCCAATTGGCCTTCATACTTTACATAGAGTGCTTATACAGTGGCACTCTCCTCAAGGCTTCTCTCATCCTGTTCGGGGAGTGATACTCCCTGATTTGTAGGTTATATGACAATGTGTTCCACCTTCTCATGTAGGCATGAATGCAGTCATCTCCAAAAAATATCTCCATGTCCTCAAAATGTGCAATAGTCTGGGCTTGCTCATTGATATACTTAGGGACACTTTGAGGATTATCTACAAGGTGTTGGTGGGCACTGATGAGAGCCATGGGGTTTGCTGGCTCAGCTCGGATCATTAAGGGTTCATTTAGCTCTTTGGTCATTAACTTCTTGATTTATGTTGCCCTTTTCTCCTCGTGGATCATCCAAGATGCCATGGCCATCAGCTGCAAGTCTCCTAACACAGCATTGGGGTCCCATAGGTTCATATCAGTAAGGGCCATGTTATGTAAATAAAACTGTGCCAGCTTCACCTTGTCCTCTGCTGAACTGTGGTCACATAGATCCATGAATAGACCATAATCCTGAAAAGGTATGGTGCCTTTCTGGGCCAGAGTCTTGATTTGGAACTGGAGCCATTGATCTTTGAGGTATATTGCATATGATTTGGGTGGCTGTTTGCATTGTAGTGCCTCCATAACCAAGCTAGCCATGTAGTTTAATTGGGCTTCTCTTTCCTGTAGCTGTCTCCTTAATATTAATATCTCATTTTCTGCCTGGGGTTCCCTTTCTTGCAGTTGTTTTCTCAACACCTCAGTTTCTCCTAGGGTTTCCCTTTCTTGCAGCTGTTTACTTAACATTTCAGTTTCTACTGGGCTTCCCCTTTCTTGTAGCTATAATCTTAACATTTCATTCTCTGCTTCCAAGTGAGATCTTTTGATTCCTTCTGCATGTTTTACAGTGGCCAACTCTCTACCCATCTCTCTCAGTTTGCTCTCTATGTGGCCAATGTCTTCCACCCCTTTGGACTTTGCAATTTTCATCCATCTATGGCTCCTTACTCTTTCTTTTTCTAGCTCAAAGAAAAGAGGGACTGCAAACTTTTGTGGGATGATTTTCCTTCCTTCCAGAAGGTTGTAATAAGAGCCTAAACTAGGCTGTGGGTCAGGGTCTGGTATCCTTGCTGTTTCACCCTTCCCCTTGATCTGCTCTTCTGCCTTTTTCTCAAGTTTCTTAGTCTCTTGTAGCTTTGTCAAGGTCTCCTATAGGGCGGTCTATGCCTCCTATAGGACAGCTTTGGAGTCCTATAGTTTTATCCCTCCAAGTGGAAGATCTAGGGCTTCCTCTTTCATAGGTGATGGGAGTTCTGGATGGAGATTCCTCCTTTTTGGCAGTAGGAGAATCTTCAATGGTGATAAGCTCTTTTGAGGGTGGCTGAGGCTTTCCCATACTTATCCTGGTGCTTTTTCGAGCCTTGAAATACATGGATGGTTGCCTTTTTCTCTTTGGTTTAGGCTTAACTGGGGTGTTGAGTGCAGCAAGAACAATTGTTGCCTCCCTTTCCAGTGTTTGAGGAGACACTTCTGCCTTTGGTGCTTCTGTTTCTTCTTCTTTTGTCTTTTTTGCCTCTGTAGGTTTTGTTTCTTCTATCCCTGTTTTAATTTCCTCCTCTTCCTATTTAGTCTCTGCCCTTTCTGCTGTAGTCTTCGTCTTCACTGATTTAGTATTTTTCCTTTCTATTTTAGTCCTTTTTCCTCTTGTCTTAGGTTCTTTCTTCTTCTCTGCTGTGGTCTTATCCTTCTATGTTTCATGTTTTTCTTCCTTTGTTTGGGTTTCTTCCTTCCCTGTTTCAAGTTCCTCTTTCTCTGTTTGTGTTTTCTCTTCCTCTTCTCTGGTTTCCTCCTCATCTTCCCATTTTTGTTCTTCTCCCTCACTTTTAGATGGACTGAGGTCATATGTGAGGGCTTTCACATCATCTTCCCTTGTCATATTTCTAAAAATCTCCCAAGTTAGGGGAATTGTGAAAGTGTGGAGGGCATCTTCCAGCAGCAATTTAATTAGCCCATGGTGAGCCAATTGGTTTGGAACTCCTGCCTTCAATTTGATGCTAGATTCTATTAAGGATTGGAAAAGAAAATAGGGAATACTAAGTTTTTGGGGTGGAGGAAGGTCCATGCCATATCTTAACTCATGCAACAGTCTGAAATGGTACCATAAACTATGATGTATCTTCCTTCACAGGAGATGTATTTAAAAATCTGAAATGGTACCATAAACTATGATGTATCTTCCTTCACAGGAGATGTATTTAAAAATCTAATAACTAACCTCATCCTAAGGGTAAGGTATACTTGTTCTCCTGATGCCATTTTTGTCCTCCACAGGATGTTCATTAGGCTAGAAAAAGGTTTTCTTGGCAACTTGACCTAGTGGTTTTTCTTCCTTGCTCCAGGGTAGTCCAAGTGGGAGACTGGTAACCCTGCTGATACCCCTAAAACTGACAATGGCATGAGTTTTTGAGTGAGGTGTCAAAGACAAGGCAAATTCCTCTGTTACTTCTTCATCATACCCATGAAGCTTTTCAAAGAAGGGCATCCAATTTGCCCCAGTAAAAATGTATACCACCTCTGGGTGTTCATGTAGCCTGCTTGAGTTTAGAGGTTCCTTCCTCATAAATCCCCCTATCATGATGTTCAGAGTCTTTTGGAACATCTCAGGTGAAGAGGGAGACATCAAATTTTGATCCTGAAAAAGGAGAAAAAACTGAGGTTTTCTTTCAAGAAACAGGGAGAGTTTTTAATGCAATTTTCCTTCCTTCCAGGCTCAATTTTTCTAAACTTGCATTACTCCTTTGTATATGTGAGTATGAAGGTGGTGAAAGAAACATAGAGTAGATAAAACTATGTTTTTCTTAAGAAATAGGAGACTTTTTAATGCAATTTCCTTCTTTACAGGCTTAAATTTTTCTAAAATTGCATCACTCCTTCGTATATGAAAATACCATGGTGGAGAAAGAGACATCACTTCAGCAAAAAGAGCAAATAGAAAGACTTGTGTTTAAAAGAAATAGGCAGACTTTTGATTTTAATTCTCCATTTTTCACTCAATCCTTTGCTTGAAATCACATCACCCTTTGTATATGTGAATATGAAGAGTGGGTTTACCAGAGCCTTCCTCTTCGAGCTCGAATTTGTCATAAAACCCTAATTTTCCTCTACGAGACTGCTCACTGGCCCTCCTATATAAAGGGCTCCTCTAAGATCTATTTCTGCTCCTATAGATCCAGATAATGTTCCTTTAGCATCCGATAAGTAGAAGGGTTTTGAAAATGACAGAGAGCGACTATTTCAGTCGAGAGCACAACGATACAAATGAAAACAAAGGTGGTGAGTGCGGTTGAGAGAGCATACTTAAGCTTATGGGAGAGGTTTGTGGTGATGAGATGAGGTGGCAGGAAGGGTACATTACCCTCAATTGGACCGTTGGTCCCCACTGCAGTGCCATCATGAAACTTTATGCTGCCTGCCCGCAATCATTCCCATCATTCACGTTGGAGTTCAAAATATCCACCACTCTCTGTTTTGAGATTCTTATGAGTTGACTGGACACACATGCATGTGATCTCCGGCTAAGCGCTATTGAACTGGATGAGGGTGGCCAGTTAGCTGGCCACCGATCTAGTTTAATCACAACCATCCCATTTTTTGATGTAGTTTTGGATCATACAGATGCAACAGAGGAACGGGTTTAGACACTTACTTGTAAGTCGAAATGTGCGTGCTACAGTGCTACTGCATGCCTAGACTTTGGTGCTATATCCATGTATTTCTGCTGCCATATGCTCATGGCTTCTGGATAGGTAGCTCTATTGCCTTGTGCAGGTGATATTCATCAGGATCTAGCTTCTTACGTGTTTTACATACCTGTGGCTACACCGATTCTGCTTCTGGAGCTTTATTTTTAAGGGGATCAACTACTACAGGAATCCTACAGGAGTTCCTGTAGCTGCTTCTCCCTTTAGAACTTTTAGTTGAGGTTTATGTAGAGATTTGGGAGGAGTCTATTGAGGATTCTGATGGTCATGAAGAATTTTTTCAGTAGGCTGTAGGTAAGTTGTATGGGTGCTGTTTTTATTTCCTCTTAAAAAAAAAAACAAGATTTCTGTGTTTTATTTGTAGGGAGGAAAGAAACGATTAGAAATGTGGTGGTGCAGCTATGGAATGGAGGGTTACAATGAAAAATGGCTGTAGGATGGCCCACAAGCCTTCTGTGAAAGTTTCCAGCTCTTCAATCCATTCTTTGACTTGACTTCGAGCTCTTTGTGATTTCTACAGGAGCCTCCTATAGAACACACAGTGCTTCCTATAGGATGCATAGATTTCATAAAAAGCAATACCAGGGGATGGAAAAAGATAGAAATGATGGAAGAGGGCCTAGAAGAGATGCAATAGGCTTGTGGAATGTCGCCTTTCCTTTTGTGGTCCTCCTGCAACCTACAATGCACTCAAAAGAAGTTAATTTTTTTTTTGTTTTTTTTTTGTTTTTTTTTTTTTGTTTTTAAGAGACAACTAGGGCGCCTCGAGGAGGTTTTCACCCCTACCTACCTACCCTAGGCGCCTCAAAGGGGAGGTTTTCATCTAGAGATTTTTTTTCTCTCATTTTTATGTTTTTTGTCATCTCTGGGTTGCTTGAAGAGAGGTTTTCAGCCCCAAGATGGGACTCAAGCGCCTCATAGAGGTTTTCACTAGAGTCCTTTATTATATATATATAATATATATTATATAATATATATATATATATATAGATATATATATATAGATATATAGATATATATATACTTTTTTAATGAGTGGGTGAAGTGGAGGCAGAGGTTTTCTCCACTACCAACACTGTTTTACTCAGCTCTTCAATGAATTCTTGCTTGGAGATGGGCTTCTTGTAGATTTTCAACCTATGCCCATTGACAAGCATGGGGATGGCTTCCTCACCAATAGTCATGATCAGAACTGAGCCATTGTCATTGCGTTTTTCTATAATGTATGGTCCCAACCATCTTGTCCTTAGCTTGCCCTTGAAATCTTTGTATCTTGAGTCATACAACAGTGCCCAATCTCCTTCTTGGAATTGTTTCTCCTTGATGTTTCTGTCGTGCCATATCTTCCTCTGCAGTTGGATTACTTTTGTGTGGAGAAGGGCCTACAATCTCTATTCATCCAATCCCTTAAGCTGGAGTAACCTCTCCCTTTGTGCATGGCTGAGATCTAGGTCCAAGTGAGCTGCCATTCTTAGTGTATTGTATTCAAATTTTGTTGACAAAAGAGCCTTCTTTCCATAGACTAGCTCATAGGGTGTGAACCCTGTGGTGATTTTCCATGTGGTGTTGTAGGCCTAGGTGGCCTCAACCAATCGATTTTCCAACTATTTCCAGTTTCTGCTCACTACCTTGGTCAAATTTCCTTCCAAAGCTCTGTTGGTGACTTCCACCTGTCCATTGGCTTGTGGATGGTAGGGGGTGGAATTACTGTGCTTGATTTTATGATGGATGAGTAGGTCTTCAATCAGATTGAAGGTGAACTGACTGCCTTGATCTGTAACCAGTTATCTTGGATACCCGAACTTATAGAATATGTTCTCTCTTAAAAACTCAACTACATTTTCTTCTGTTGTTGCCTTGATTGCCTTTATCTCTGCCCATTTTGTCAGATAGTCGGTGCACACAATGATGCATTGTTTCTGGTTTGAAGGAGGGTTGATAGGACCCACAAAGTCCATGCCCCACTTCTCAAATGGCTCAAAATTCACTTGAGGCTACAAGGGAATCTCATCCTTTGGATTAGGTTTCCGTATCCTTTGACACAGATCACATTGGCTGATATATCTCCTCACATCTTGATGAAGAGTGGGCCAATAACAACCTGCTTGCAGAATTTTGAAGGCAATCCTCGTTGCTGCAAAATGGCCTCCACAGGGTCCATCATGACAGGTCAGGAGAATGTCAAAATCTTCCTCCTCCCTGACACATCTTCTCAAAACCTGATCTAGGCCAAGTTTGAAGAGGTTTCCCCCAATCCAAGTGAAAGGGGCACTTTTCCTCACGATATTTCTCTTGTCTTTTGGGGACATGTGTGGCGGGAACTATGCTGAAACCACGTAATTCGCTATATTAGCAAACCATGGAGAGAGTACTAAGATAGCGAATAGGTGTTCAGCTGGCGTCTGATCATCCACCATTCCTTCTTCACCTGCAGGCAAATTTATTCTAGACAAAAAGTCAGCGACAACATTTTCCTTACCAGGCTTATCAACAATGGTTAGATCAAACTGTTGCAATAAAAGCAACCACCTAATAATGCGAGCATTCACATCCAGTTTGTTAATTAAATAACTAATTTTGGCATGATCAGTATACAAAGGTTTGATAGCCTGTGATGTAATGTCTAAATTTATTTAAGGAATGTACTACAACTAGTAGTTCCTTCTCGGTTACTGTGTAGTTCAACTTTGCCTTTGAAAATTTTTTACTTATAAAGTATATGGCATAAGGTAACTTTTCATCAATTTTCCCTAAGGCTACTCCTATTGCTTTGTTTGAGGCATCTGTGTGAATGTGGAAAGGTAGGGCCCAGTTTGGACCTCTCAAAATTAGGGCAGTCACAAGTTTACTTTTCAAGGTATCTAAGGCTTTTTGATAGTTGTCAGTCCATATGAACTCTACATCTTTCCCCAAAAGACCAAACAATGGAGAGGCTAGCTTACTGAAATATTTAATGAATATTCTATAATATCCTACTAAGCCTAGGAAACTTCGGACATCTCTCACCTTTTGAGGAGGTGGGACCCTTTGGATGATGGCAATTTTGTTCGGGTCCACCTGTAATCCTTGCTGAGAGATTGCATGACGTAGCACCGTCCCTTCAATCATAAAGAATTCATACTTTTCCGGACTAAGGGACAGGTTCATTTCAATACACTTGTCCAAAATATTTCCCAAGTTAGACAAAGCTTCCTGGAAGTTAGAACCATAAGGAGTAAAATCATCCATATATATTTCCACTACATCATGAACCAATTTAGAGAATATACTCAATACTGCTCTCTGGAAAGTGGCAGGAGCATTGCACAAGCCAAAAGAAAGGACCCGATATGCAAAGTTACCCCAAGGACAAGTGAAAGTGGTCTTATCTTGGTCTTCTAGGCTGATTTGGATCTGATTGTACCTGCTAAACCCATCTAGGAAGGAGAAAAACTTTTTCCCCGCCAGACCATCTAACACTTGATTTATGAAAGGCAAAGGAAAATGGTCCTTCTTGGTGGCCGTGTTCAGTTCCCGATAATCGACACAGATTCTCCACTTACCATTTTTCTTTGGCACTGGCACCAAAGGAGAGACCCATTCACTGTCAGAGATGGTGTAGATGAATCCCACGTCCAATGACTTTTGTAATTCTTCCTTGACAATTTCTTTAAGGGCTAGATTCATCCTCCTTTGAGGCTGCCTAATTGGTTTGAAATCTTCCTTAATGTAAATGTGATGAGTACAGACTGAAGGGTGCACTCCCCTCATCTCCTTATAGCTCCAAGCGAAGGCATCCAAATGGTTTCTCAATAAGCTACATAGTTCCTTCTCCTGAGAGGCGGATAGGGATGAGTTGATTTTCAAGGTTCTTTCTGGGTTGAACACTATATTATTAACTCTGAGAGAGGTCAGGTTGACCACACAGAAATCAACTAAAGGATTGTCTTGGGTTTATTTCACTAGCTCTTCTTATGGCAACATATTGGGGGGTGAATTCTGAATCAAGCTTTCAGTGACATCATCCTAAGTTTGTGGTCCCCCCCCCCCCCCCCCCCAGCTTCTACTACACACAGTGGTGCAGAATAGAGTTCATCCTCATCTTCCTCCTCCAACCATAGAGGTAGATCATGTTCTAACAAAGGTTGGGCAGGAGGGTATATGAATAGCTGCTTGGACATATGACCATTCTTGATTATCATGTTCCCAGCTCGACAATTGATGTAGGCATCTGCAGTAACCAACCAGGGTCTTCCTAGGATGAGAGGATACCCAGTGAGATTTTCCTTTGGTTGGAGAACCAGGAAATCAATAGGGTACTCCCAAGAATCGATGGAGACCATTACATCTTCCACAATCCCTTCAGGGGTCACAGTGGAGTGGTCTGTTAATTGCAGTACTGTTATGGTCTTTCTTAGGGAGCCTTGGAGGTTGAGCTTGGGCATAGTGTCCTTGGTCATCACATTAATGGCAGCCCCCAGATCAATCAGGGTATGGGGGATTATGGTGCCATTGATGTGGACATCAACTACTAGGCTTCTAGGGTCTAGATACTTCAGACAGATTACCTGCCCCAACATCAGGTCGGACAATTGTCCTATGAAATTGATGGTTGGGGCATCTCTCTTGCACCTGCCTAGATGCTTGAAGCACTTCTCTTTGATCATCTTGTTGTATATAGGTACATCCTTTGTGGCTTGGAGAAGTGGTATCTTTACACATAATTGTTTCAATTCTCCTAGAAGTTCAGTTTCTTCTGGGGTAGGCTGTGTTGTTCCAAATAATCTCTCAGGAAAGGGTGGAATTGCTTTCGGTTCACTCTCTTCTTTATCTTCCTCATCCTCCTTAGGGGGAGGTTGGCTATCTGGAAGAACCTTCCCAGATCGTAGGTTAATTTCTTGAATCTCCACAACATAGGT
This sequence comes from Pinus taeda, assembly GCA_000404065.3. Classification (NCBI taxonomy): domain Eukaryota; kingdom Viridiplantae; phylum Streptophyta; class Pinopsida; order Pinales; family Pinaceae; genus Pinus; species Pinus taeda. The sequence goes on along the minus strand of APFE030632561.1, from coordinate 63,295 downwards.
TGGGCATGATAGGTCCCCACTATATACTTACTGAGCCTGTCTGTTATTCGGGTTCGAGTTCAGTTGAGCAGGCATTTGGGGTTGCCTTGGTGGAGCAGGAGGTAATGGTTGCGGTTGAGTAGGAGGTGGAGGCAAAAGAGTGGGAGGAGAGTTGTACTGGGGCCTCCACCCCTGATGAGGTGCATTCCACTGAGGCTATGGATAAGCATAGGGGTGAAATGAATGAGAATCTAGTTGAGCATGATAATGAGATGGATATGACCAAGGAGGAGGTGTGGACCAGGAAGGATGAGCAGGGCCCCAAGAAGACATGGAAGTGGATTGATTGGGGTTGTAGTATGCCTGGGATGTCCCTTGAATTCCTTGTTGGTAAGGTCTAGGTCCATGCGACCTCCTTTGGTTTATGAAATAGAATGGTTCAATGGCTCCTTCAGCCCCTTGGTAGACAACTTTAAGTCTGGGCAAGGAAGGGCACTTATTTGTAGGATTTTTCTCACAGATTGGGAACACCTCTATAGAGTTTAATGGACATTCGTTCCTAGGATGCCTTCTGGTGCACCTAGGACAAAAAATGGCTAAAGCCCTCTCTGCTTCCTCTTGTTTCCTTTTGATATGCAAGTTATCCATTTGCATGGCAAGAGTCTGCAACATCTCACTCTTGAAATCTTCCAGCATGTTTCCAAATTCACCTTTGAGGGATGAACTAGAGGAGGAGGTACTAGCCATGGGTTGACTTCCCTTACCTCTCTTTCTGGTTGCCCTAGAATGGTTTCTAAAGACAGTCTTTATGTCTTCATAAGATAGCTGGTAGATGTCTCCCTCGTCCAGCAAATGGAGGGTGTCTAGAAGGTCTTCCAGAATACCTATGAGCAGGACCAACTTCAGAGATTGGGTCAAGTGTGCACCTAACGCTTTTATAACTGATCTGGAATCTCTCTTCATAGTCCTCCAAGGATTCATCACTTCCCATGGTCATTCAGAATATTTCTTCCTTGGTATCTTTTGACCTACAATAGTCTCGATATTTGTTATTAAAGGCTTGCTGCATCTGAGCCCAAGTTGTGACGCTGTTGCCAGGTAACCCCATGAACCAGCACAATGTTGCATCCTTGAGGGTAGAAGGAAATAATTTCAACTTCTGCTCGTCCTCTGCATAGTCATAGGTTCGACAGATAACAACAAACTCAAATAGGAAGGTGTCAGGATCTTCTGTAGTTAATCCATGGAAGTGAGGTAGGGCTGAAGGGCTTATGTTCTTCATTTTAGTGTCCCCATTGGTCTCTTGGATGGGAAAGGTACCCTCTACTCTTTCTCCATTTCCCCTAGCATTTCTATTTTTAGCCATGGTCTTAGGAGGGATGGTTTCTGCCTCTTCTTCTCCTATAAGTTCTTCAAATATTTCAGGTTGTTCTCCTAAAGGATCTTCTGGATCACTGCCACCGAAGAATAGAGAAGGGTGGCTTTGTGATGTGGTGGGGGTTTGGGTAGGAATTTCCCTGAATGATCTCTATTCCTGCGAGGCATGAAAGGGAATCTCTTTTTTGGATGATTTTTTTTTTTTTTCACTGCTTGTACCTGGAAAACTGAAATTGATTGAACAAACAAATTGCCACTACTGAAATGAACTTGCTAAAATGAAAATTTGCAGAATGGAAATGAAAGCAAGGAAATGACTAATCTACTTTTGCTAAAATGGAAATTGCAGAATTGAAATAACTAATCTACTTTTGCTGCAATGGAAATTGCAGAATTGAAATGAAAGCAAGGAAATGCAGAAATTGAAAGAACAATTACTCTACTTTTGCTTAAATAAACTACTTAGCAGAATGTTGTAGTAGGAAATAGAAGAAAGTAGTAATCACAAAATACTCTGACGCTTCCCTAGCAACGACGCCAAAAAGTGGTGAGCACCAATATTGCAGCAATAATGCTACAACTCCTAGGGCTTCCTACTTTACTTTTATCAACTCGGTAGTTCGTAACAAACTTGGAAGTGACGGTGCTGTATGCATAAGTACTAGCTCTTACTGCAGGATGCCACTTGGTCAGCTGGCGCAAGATGACTAGGAGCTCAAGCCAACTTCTATGAGTTTCTAGAAGAAGCTTTTAACTGTGATGAAAGAAATCTAACTCTACAAAGACTATTCTACTTGCAGAAAGAGAAAGAAGATTGGAGTGTAAAGCAAACCCTAACAAACCCTAATTTTTCCAACTAACCCTAATTTTGTAGAAAAAAAGATGAAAATTGATGAAATGAGTGCCATTGACTACTGAAAAGGTAAATTACATCTATTCAAGCTATTCCCAGAAGAAAATGAGAAAAGAACATCTTTTTTTGTTTTTATGTGTTTTATGTGAAATTATTATGCATGTGATTTTGTCTGTTTGTGACTGTGGCAGAGGTTTGGCGGCGATGGAGTGTGGATTTAGTTTTTGCAGAAGTTTAAGAAGGTGTGGAGGGGTCCTAAGAAGCCTTTGGTAACCTTCTAAAGACTTCCCCTGCAATCAGACTTCGAAAAATCACTCACAGGAAATTCTACAAGAGGCTGCAAGGGATCTACAGGAGGATGCCGAGAGCTATTTTTTAGAGGTTTTAAGAGTGGAAAAATGGTGGAAAAGGGTAGTTGAAGATGAGAGGGGTGTGTTGAGGTGTCTGGGCTTAACAAGGAGGATCATGAAAGAAAATTATGGTTGTATTTGTTCAAATGACGAGAGGAAAGCTTATGGAAAAAGTGCAGAAATTAGGGCAAATTCATGAAGGACTGTGAACGACTTGTGAAACCTATGAGAAATGAGATGATGCTCACTACTTTATTGATGTACTGTGATATGAGGTGTGTTGTAAGAGATATACACATCTAACTATCGAAACTGAGTAAGAAAAGGACTAGCTGCACCAAGAAAATAGAACCATATCTCTTGTTAACCTAATTTCTGAGCTAGAAAGATGAAGTGTTGAGCAGTAACCTATGAATATAAAAGATTGCAAAGAGATTTATTACATAAATAGGAAATAATCTTGGCATAATGAACTGAAGCAACCCTTTGACTTTTCAATTCAAATCATCACACTAGAGATTGCATGGAAGAAGCAAAACTGTGTTTTTGGTGGCAGCAATGGTGCGTTGACCTAAAATCATGGTCCTAGGAAGGGAGAAAGGAGATCAAGGCCTGTTTTTGGCCTTTTTGAATCTTATCCTATCACTATATTAACCTATTTTAGCAACTGAAACAAAAGCAGCTATGCAAACCATCAAAAGCAACCTATTCTAAACAAGGGAAAATGAATCTATCTTACAGAAATTAATTCATGAACTGAAGAAAAAACATACAAGTACAAAGCAAGAGGTGTTGGGCAGCTTGGGTTGGGCCCTAACCAAAATCTTCATCGCTCTGGAAGAAATCAGTGCTAGCTCAGAAAATATGTTATCTCCATTATCAAAATAAAAGTCACATTACACGAATTGTTCACAAAAATAAGCTCGAAAATGAGCTGAACAAGAGCTGCACAAAAGCGCGAAAATTATACTAATAACTAGCTAAAGTACTGAGGCTCAAAGGCCCCCTATTTATAGAAATGGAGTCCCCCAAAAGCCCTCCTAAATTCAAGGGGCTTGGCTTCCCAAAACTAGAGATAGACAACAGTTCTTCTTGACTTGCTTGACTGCCCCTTGGATGCATCGATGTGGCTATTTGTGCTCTGAGTTTCTGATGGAAGATTCGAGGTAGGGAGTCATAAATGAAGGGGACACCCTCCTACAAATCCTCTCCCTTGTTTTTCTTGAATATTAGCTGCCAAATGCTTATTAATCCTTTGACTTTGTCCCAAAATTGACCAAAAATCTGCATAAAGCGCACATTAGACTTCATGGCATAATGACTAACCCATCACTCTATTAGCATAAATATAATAAAAAACATGCAATAAACTAATGAGAATGGTGGATTAACTTGAGTTAGGAGGCCAAATGAGCCCATATAATTACCCATTTCTGGAGCTCATCACCCTTCATCTATGAAAAGGTGGGAAATAGTTCTTGATACTCATGAAGCAACTTTGTAACTTTACTGACTAACTCCTCATCCTTGTAGTATCATATTGTTGCAAACTTGGGTTCCTTCTCTGATCCTATGTTCACCTTCTTGGTCTTCAGTGGCTTCGTTATGTCTGGTATATCTAGCTCAGGTCCAGTTACTTCATGGTATCCTTCTAAATCTGTTATGTCGATGTTGCGAGGATCCTCTTCTTCATCTATAGTGAGGTTATAACACTATTTCATTTTCTATCTGCACATCCCAATCAGATTGATTCCATGTCAGTGGGGTTACATTCTTAGAAATCATCTTCTGGACTATCTGAAGGGCCCAATCTATGTATGGAAAATTGTCCTCAATACTGAATGTTAATATGAATCCATCAACCATGTATGCCCAGTTCATGGTACCATGTCGAAGCTCCACTTCTACATACCAATTCTCAGGGATTGTCTCTAATGTATGAATGAACCCATGTACCCATTCTTGCTGTGGAATATCCTTCCATGCTATAATGTATAGCTGGATATGCTTCCTAGGATTAGTTTCACCATCATATTTTATCTCTATCTTTGTATCTATATGTCTAAACCTTATCCCCATCAATATTGAACATTCCTTCCAACCTCCTATATTCTTGATTTGTGCATTCCATCATCTAGCAAGGGTAGCTTTCAAGGTTATATCCAAGGTTGACAACCTTTGATTTTTTGAAACTTATTCTTCATAATAATTAAGAAAAGTATTCACATCACCTAATCCATCATAAGACGGTAGGTTACATATCTCAGATATCATACCATGACTGAATTTGGTAATTCTTGCACAATGCCTTGTGGATACTTCATGCAACCTATTCTAGCAGTTCGCTAATTCTTCTCTGAGTCAGAGGTATAAGAACTATCATGCTCCCAACTTAACTTGCCCTCTCCAGTAGGGTTAACACACTCTTGTTCCTTCACTGCCATTTGATAGATATTGTCTATGTCAACTGCACAATATTCTTCTTTGACTGGTCCTATATATCTTATTCCTTTTGATGGATCCAAGGGAACAATTACTTTCATATTATTTCCTTCAAATATGACATGTCTTTTTTTCAGATTAATTATAGCCATATTGTCAAATGACCAGTCAATTCCAAGCAATGCATGATAAGGGTTATTGTCATCAAAAGCCTCTATTATGTTAAAATCAGTAATAATGTGAACTTCAATATCCACTATGACACCTGGTAGTCTTCCCAGAGGGAAGACATTTTTCTGATTTTCCATCCTTAACTAAATAGGTGACCATTGTAGCTTCATCTTACCCATTAATTCCCATGTACGCTTTGTCAAGAGATTAGCATAAAATCCTTGATCTGGAATAATTTGATCCATCTCATGCTCTCCTATTTGCGCACTAAGCCTCATCTCTCTTTCGGTTCTCTTCTGTTCATGAAAATTATTGACTGCGTGGATCTCACTTTGTGGTGTTTTTTTAGGATTAAAGGAATCTATCAAATCTTGAAGCCCTTTTACAACCTTTTGATCTCTTAAAAATTTCATACAAGTCTGCAGAAAAGATTTTAAAATATCTACTTTACTTGCTGAATCCTAGTCTTGTGTTGAAGCTCGATCCTCTGTCGAAGCTTAGTTCTGTATCAAAGTTGATGACACGTCACGGTTATGTCTTTTATCGGGATTTGATTGTGCAGTAGAGGTTGAAGCTCCAACATCCATAAAACTTCACTTTGATTCCATAAATACTTATTTTTCTTTTTGAATATCAAAAATAGGAACTTTCTCTGCTATTTTTCTGACCCATGCACTTACAAATTCTTTCTTTTCATTTGCTTTATCACTACCGGTCGCATCTCCACTTCTAGTGACAATAATAATTCGAGGTTTGTCAATCCTCCTTTCAGCAGTCATCATTTGAATATTTTGTGTCGGCTGCCGATTCCTTTTTTCTTTCATCTTTGCCACAAGTACATGACATTCTTCAATTACGTAGTCAAAGGATTTACAATACTGACATGTCATTATGGAAGTCTGGAAGTCTCTCGCAAAATGACTTGGCTGGCCACAGTTATAGAAAATGACCTGTCCACCTCCTAGACCACCGTGCTATCTATTAAGCTCATATCCGTGCTCTTCTGCTTGCATTCTATAAGTGTCAACACCGTGCTCCATCATTAGTTCATAAGCCCGACAATTATTCTCATCGTGTCCTACTGATTTACAAAATTTACAATATTCCTCAGAGTCTGTACATATTTCTATGACAAGTAACAACCTTATGAATGATTTTAGCCTCTAGTCTCAAATATTTTGTACCGTAGGCTAGATCCTACATTTAATGAATTCGGTGCCCCACCATCCATGTAGTCCCTGAAGATAGGGAATTGTTCTTTAGAATTGCTCTCTAATCTACACTTTGTACACCATTCTTCTTCTCTAACTTCTTTGCTTTTCTTGATGTCTTGTATATGTAGGGTTAGGTTTACCCGCTGATTCTGAATCTATTGCATGCCTACATTAGTATCTCCTATAGGCGAAGCTTCCAATGTAATTGCAATATGTAGAGCTTCAGCTTGAGTTTCTATCTTTTTTTGCATCAATGGCAAGATGATATGTGGTAGAAACACAACCATAAAACCTTATTGATGTTTTTGTGGAGATATGTCGAATCTTACTTGATCCAATAACACCTTAAATCTCCGATCAAAATTCCAAACAGACTCAGTAGCTTTCTGTTTGATCTCTTTCAACTCGGTGGTGCACTGCGACTCAGAATTTGACTTCTTAAACTCTCTTATAAGTGTTGTTTTAATATCTGCAAACGTTCTGTTTTGATTATTTGAATACTTCATATACCATTTCAATGCTCTATCTTGGAGCGTCGTAACAATATCCACTTTATTTATAATCTCATCGTTGATCTTCTTCGCGGTCCATAAAACTTCACACAAAAACTAAAACTGTTCCGAATCCTCCAATCCAGTTCCTTTGAAAATGGGTAGCTTAATATCGCCAACCATACTTATTCTTATAGGGGGAGGGGGGTTAGTAAGGGGAGGGAGAAAGCCAAAACGTCCTGACTATTACTGGATTCTGGGTTTTGCAAACTCTCAGGTTGGGAGGATGAATACTGCGAAGTTACATGGGGTTTATCAGGGTGACTTTCTTCTTTTTCACTTTCAGATCCACTCAAAAGAGGACTATAGTCAGTCTCTACAAAGGTATTCAGGTCTTGTCCATGGGATATCCTTTTGGTATCTACTCTATATCTCTTTCCACTTCACCTTACTCTGATCTCTTGCTCATATTTATTCTCTCTTCTTCCAAACATAAGTAAACTAATAACCCGACTACATCCGTAAAATCACTTTTCACATAGAAAGATATCAATCCAAAGTTTGAGAGATTTTAAATACTTTCCTCGTGGTCCTTTGAAGAAAATTCATTCCGCTTTGCTGTAGGAAACTGTCGACTCTATGGTGAACTCAGTAATTGTTAGGAAACCAGCTCACAAAAATATAGAAAAGATAGATCAACGCCTTAGAATTCAGCCTCTTCGAGGGGGCAACCTCCTTTACATTACACAAATGAACAATTCTTCAATGATACAAATGAATAAACCTCCCTTATATATATAGGAGTCTAAGGGATCACAATATAATCAAGCCGACATAACAATAATAACATAAGGGCACAAAAATAACAATAGTGGGTTTCTATGGGGCATACTAATAACTATATGGGGACAATAGGGGCACAATAATAATAATAATAAGGGATACAATGAAAATAGTAATGGGGGAATCACTAGTATTATAGGGGCCTAACATGCCCCTATCCTTCCGAAAAGCATTGTACTCAACGCTTAAGTAGTTCTGGATGCTTCTGTATAAAATTCTCATCCTCCCATGTAGAATCTTCAATGGATAAGTTCTTCCACTTGATGAGATCCTCTGAAATTGATCGATTTCATAGCTGTCAAGTTCTTGTTTCTGTGACTGCTTCTGGTTCCAATATTATTTTTCCTTCCTCGTCAAGTTCTGGCAATATTGTTTTAACTGGGAGATTGTCACCTATAGCCTTATTTAAACATGCAACATGGAAAATTGGGCACACTCAACAAGCTACAGGAAGCTCCAATTTGTATGTCATAGTACCAATCTTTTGCAACACTTTGTACAGACCATAATAATTTGGTTATAATTTATTATCCTTCTTAGCTTGCTTGAGGGACATTTGTTTATATGGTTGTAACCGTAGGAATACCCAGTCACTTACATCAAAACTTCTTTCACTGCAATGTTGATTTTCTTGTTGTTTCATTCTATTCTGCGCCAACGTGAGGTTATCCTTTAGGAGTCCGAGAACTTCTTGTTGATGCTCGATGTGATGTTCCACTGCTTGAACCTTATAATTTTCTCTTAAATATGATGTGATGGATGGTTGATGATATCCATAAAGTGACATAAATGAGGTCATTTTTGCTGCAGTATGGAAGGAAGTGTTATACCACAATTCAGCTAGAGGCAACCATTTGACCCATTGTGTCTATTTATCAGATACAAAGCAACGAAGACATCCTTCCAAAAAATTTCTTACTATCTTAGTTTTCCCATCAGATTGAGGATGATAAGATGAGCTATGAGCTAATTGAGTACTGAGACAAGAAAATAATAATGTCCAAAAATTTCCAGTGAAAATGGCATCTCTATCGCTTACAATAACCTTTGTGTTTCCATGTAGCTTTTGAATTGTTTCCATAAATGTAGTAGAAAATGTATTGGATTTAAATGGATGTGATAATGCAAAAAAGTGTGCATACTTGGTAAGTCTGTCAACTACCACCATGATGACACTCTTTCCTTCGGACTTGGGTAAACCTGTGATAAAATCCATTGAAA
>APFE030632561.1:0-44968 GCA_000404065.3 Pinus taeda | reverse complement strand
AAAATACCCAAACTCCTCCCATATCCCTAAACAAATTTCTCCCTATAACCCCTATTCCCATTACATTACTCCCTTCTTAATACTCCCTGTTTCATTGTTCCCCTTGGTGAAAGACATCACAAAGGCACCCAACCTCACACCATCATCAAAGGGTAGCCTAGGTACAGTATACACAACAGTCATGGCTTCACAACATTGATCGGAGTATGAGATGGAGACACACAATGATTGGCGAAAGTGAACAAGGACAAGTACATGCTTGGGCACATGAAAAACCATTATTGGGCACGCAATCATGTTTGCAAGGCACGAATAAGGAATTTAAAGGCAAAATTGAGCAAAGCAACAAAAGAGGCAAAAGAGGCAAAAGAGCAAGATCGGCTTCGAATCTTGGCTAAAGCTTCTGTGGCCCAACATAGTGCCTCTTAGAGAACCTCCAGCCCAAATTTCAAGAAATTTGGGAAAATGTTGGTCACATGGAAATTTTTTGGCACAAACAGAGGTTTTTTCTTTATACGCGCCGTGCCACTGGCACGCTGCGTAGGATTGGTAGCTCCAAATGAGAAATGGTTTGCATTTTTGGATTCATCATGCAAAATCACAACTACTGGCACTCGGGAAAGAAATTTGGGCATGGTTTGAGTCTCCGGGAGGTCAAAAACACCCAAAAATGGCCTCTCTACCCATATTTTGACACACAGGAAGCAGTCTTTGGAGAATGAAGATTTGGAGGGGCAAATGAGCACCAAATTCAGAAATTCCACTTGGGTTGGAAAGTAGATAGGTTAGGCTTTCCAACCCGCACACGTGGGCACATTTTGGACTCATGCAAGTGCCTCAAAACAGGCTCCAACATGGCATAGCGCGTATAGAATTTGGCATAGCGCATACAGGAAAAGAGGCCCAATTCACCTCCGTTTCACGAAATTTCGACTCACAACTTTCCACAAGTGGGCCCGCTCATCTACATTTAACTTTTTCGGCACATAAGATGGAATTTAAAGTATTTTCACCCCAGATTGGCTTCTATCCAAGTGGCAAACGAAGGCAAACAGTCACCCCAAGCCATTTGTCATGTTTGTAACGCTTTACCTATAGCTAATGGATGGCTTTCCACCTCCATTTTGTAATGATTCGAGTAACTCCCCAACCCTTGGGCATTCTATCTCTTCATGGCACATTCTATATATTGCATGCAAACTATTTGCAAAGGGTTGGTTGGCTTGTAACTTCTGGGAGACTGTGGGAAAGAAAATCTGTTTCTTCATTGTATAATTTTTACAGAGGATTAATGAAAGGCAACAACTCTGTTTCATAAGATTCATGTGGTTGTGAGTGCAGAAAATGTGTCTCTTATGTTTCATATGTATCTTGTTATGTTTCATAGCTCATTTCATATTCATTTCTGGTGAAATTTTCTAAGTTAGATAAGGTAGAATTCAATTTTATTGCTCTGCCTGTGGGAAAATTTCATGTCCAGTGTTCATTATTCTGTTGAAAAGGATTCATGTTGTCCATGCCCTTTTCACCCTCTTAATCAATCTCTCCATTCTGCACTATCTTAAACTAAATTGCTAGGATTTCCGCCTATCTTGCCTCACAAAGTAATCCATGCCTTTGTATTAAGTTCTCTGTTCATTGAGGTCCATTGGTCCCATACCATCCCAAAAACACAGTCATTCATAAAAATCACTTCTTGTGTCCATATTCACTTACTAGCCTAAGATAAATAGTTCATTGTAAGTCATCTCAGGCCTTCTCGTTTATCTATTCACTGAGTGTGACTCGGAGAGAGCCCTCTCCTATTCTGGTAGGGCTAGCTACTAGACTAAGCGTGGTTTGTAGTTACCCTGAATTCTGCCTTCTTTCAGCCTAAGGTGGATTTAGTGCTAACATAAGGGCGACTCCACTGGGAAGAAAATGGTTTGCTTGTATATTATCTTACCTCGGGACATATCTCAAGTTCAGATCTGATGGTTGATGGTGAACAACGATCAGACATAAGAAGACAGCTGAAATCATTCACCTGGTGACTCCTTTCACTGAAAAATCCAGCAACCGGTGCTTCATTGTGACTCCACTATAGAGGGATCAATAGCTTTGAGATTTTTTAAAATGGAGCAGATTGCAAGAAGATACGGTCCCATGAGCCGAGATCACATTCCAGGCTTTCCAAATAAAATTCTGAAGGTAGATTGGTTAAGGAATCTGCCTACGTTTAAAGATGATGGTAAGAAGGACGCTGCTTACATCTAGTCCGATTTCACATGCATATTCACAAGTTGAAGGTTGATTTTACTGAAGATTGCTTAATGAAGATATTCATGGCCACCCTGGAAGGTGAAGCCCAATATTGGTATGAAAATTTTCCCGCTGCTTGTATTTACTGTCTAAAGGATTTTCATGCCCTGTTCATTGAAAGATATAAAGACTCTTATCCATCATTAAATCTAGTTCATGACTGTTGCAAACATGCTTATATTTTTATTGGAAGCCTTGAAAAATACTATGAGGATGATAATTTTATGGATGATGAGATCATGGAAGCCTTGTACGAGAATCCATCTCAGCAACATGAAGAGAAACTAGAGGAGTCCCATCAAGATGCTCAGGAAACTTTGCAGCAGAATCAAGATCTTTGTACAGTGGAAAATGAAGGAATTTTGCATCTTGACAGTCAACATGAATTACATGAAATAGATCAGCAGGTTGAAGAGTTCCATATGGCTAAAAGTGATGAAAGAAAAAGTGTTGTTTCAGATTGGTCCATAGAAGAAGACAACATGCAGAGAAATTAAGTTTCAAATTCAGAATGTGATAATGTTAAGACAACCATTTCAGATGTAGATTCAGATTGTGATGACCAAGAAAACCTTGTACCAAATCCCATGAAAGAGAACTCGGCTGCTGAAATCATCTGGGATGAAGAAGACAAAGTTTTGGGTCCAAATGTTCTCATGTCATCAAAACAAAGCCTTCATGAAGAGGTAATCCAATCAGCTCTTGAACAGCAAGATGAGATATTTACTTAAGCAAGTGAAAAAGTTCATCTGGATGAATTTATGGTAGATGATAGAAATGTTATTGTTAGGTTTCAAGAAACATCTGAAGTTTCTTTTCTCATGATTGATGAATGTGATGAATGTAATGAGAAGCGGGCTATCGTATCATATGAAGATGACCTCCCATATATTCAGACTTCAGAATATCAGACCATTCAGGATTCCCTTTCAGATTCCTCCTCATATGTCTCATGTTTTGAAATGTTCTTTGAAAAGGATATTTGTTCATCCACTTGTTCATAATTTTTTGAAGACCCGGAACATACTCTTATTTATGAAGAAAGACCAGAATCAAGAGAAAAAGATACCTTGTTTCTTCAGCAGGAAGAAAATCTTCATGTTTTTCATGATCCAATGGCAAATCTGTTACAGTCAGCAGTGAAGGTGATTATTGCAGTATTCAATGATGAAGGATATCATGGTCAATCATGTTTTTGGATGCCTAGTTACCAGTATGTGTTGTTGACTAGAAGACTTGATCAGGAGAATCAATCAAGAAGGCATCTGCTTGATTGGCTACATTGGCATTTTAACATAGTTTGATGGCATATTATCTTGCAAGGAACACAGTTGGCCATGTACTGCCACCAAGCTTTAAATTTTAAGTTCAGGTCATAGTATTTTGAGTTAGTTTGTTAGAGTCAAGTTTTTCAGTCATTTCAGTTTGCATTGAGTCAGTATGAGTCAGGTTTCAGTCAATAATTGAGTCAGAGTCTTGTGTGGTTTGTCGAAATAATGACTCCATAGCCCAATTGACAAAAGGCACTGTCTAGATCTTCCAGATATCTGTTGTTCTTGGCACCTCCAAGGAGCTACCATCCCCCATTGGAGCCAATTTTAATGTCAGTCTTTGCAGTCTTCCTCTAGTGATCAAACATGCTCTTACACAAGTGATTTTAAGGTGTCAAGGTCAAATTTTGTCATTTCAGTGAGTCTTCAAGCAAAATTTGGTCACTAGGCATTAGGTCTAGGGTTTGATTTTACCCTTATCAAAGTTGTCCAAATGACGTTCCATGTCACCATTCAACTGAGTGTACCATCATTCAAAGGGCTTTCATCATCATGTCAAGTTCCACTGGGTCATTTTACACCTTGTTCATGCTTCAGTTGCGCCTAGGCAAGGTTCATTTCCCTCTCCTAGGGTTTTGAAACTAAGTTCTTTTGGATGGTCAAATCGTCGGAAAAACTTATATCCTGATGTTCATACATCTTCCCCTATCCATAATGTACTTTATTAAACACTTCCCATCACTAAAATCCCCCAAATTCCTCATTTTCGCACAAACCCTAGTTTCTTGCTACAACTTGGCAATTTTCTGGGCTAGGTCTGTGTTTTGCCTTTTTGGACCCCTTCCCCCCACTCAATTTCTGAGATTCCACTTTCCCCTACTTTCTAACATCCCTCCCCACTTCCCTAAGTTTTCTCAGGAATTTAGAAGCCCCCTATCCCCTTCATTTCGCTTCATTTCAGCAAATCCCTTGTCCCACACATCGGGATATGTTTCACTCAAATGATGTTTCTGAGCAATCAAAGATGAATTTGGGAACACTGAGAGAGGTTTTTGTCCACAACAGACAATGGATGAAAAAACTCCACGTTTTACACAGGTGTCATGGTTTTAAAGAAATGTCAAAAATACAATTGCCTTGGGAGAACCGATACACCTTTAAAGTGACCTTGGGAAAATCAAGCTTTCGCCTAGTGTGGTTGGCCAAATGACTTTTGTGATGAGTAAAATGATAACTAGACACAAAGAGCTTTCCAATGAACTATCATGAGCTCAATTTGGAGTTGAGGAACACCTTCCAAAGTTGACTACAATAGCACTCTGCCTTGAGGCAGCCTCACTGGGCACATTTTGACCAGTCTTGGGAGATTTGATTTTTGATAGGGAAAATGAACTCCAAATTGCAAAATTCAAGTTGGGTTAGAAAGCAGACTCAACGAACTTTCCAACGCGCTATACTGCACCCAATTTGGACACTAGGAAAGCCTCCAATAGGCTCTTGCAAAAAGGCTCGGTGCGCAGAAGGAGCACGGCGCACATTGGGAGATTTTCCAGTGTAAATTTACACTGGCGCGGTGCACATGCTAGGCACGACGCACAGGGCTAAAAGGCCTGAAGTTGACTGAAATCTTCCTCTAGAACTACAAATTCTTCATTCCACAAGGTTTCCACAAGCAAACAAGGTCATTGTGCAAATCAAGGTCATAAAGAAACGTTGCAAAGTGATTAGGAGAGCAAAGTGTGCATCGTGCGTGTTTGAGTGAGTTGGAGGCAGTTCCAAGGAGCGTGACACATATACTCAGGGGTGTGGTGCACACAGAGGGCATGGCGCACACAGAGCCTGCCCGCAGTTCAAACTTTCCACTTTGCGCATGGCGCACATAGACCAAGGGCCGAAACAAGGCCAATTCACCTCCAAATTTTTGTGAAGCCCATCAAATTGAAAGGTAGGCTCTTAGACATCTTTGGTTCATCAAGTTTTATCAATGATATGATGGTTTATACCGATGTTTGAATGCAACCAAATGCATAAAATCAACCATAAGAAATCACCAAGAACCATGACGACTAGGGTTGCTAAAGTGTGTTGTTAGTGCCAAGGTTCCATTCCACCCATCATTTTCCCCTTCACCTACCATTTTTCCTATCCTCCCTTTCTCATTTTTCCTAATATCCCTGCCCTAAATTACTACCAAAACCTCTCCCCTATCCCTCCGCTATTTGGTCAACATGACACCCCAAACCCTACCTTGTTAAAACCCCAAACCCTACCCTATCAAAATACCCAAACTCCTCCCATATCCCTAAACAAATTTCTCCCTATAACCCCTATTCCCATCACATTAATCCCTTCCTAATACTCCCTGTTTCATTGTTTCCCTTGGTGACAAACATCACAAAGGCACCCAGCCTCACACCATCATCAAAGGGCAGCCTAGGTACAGTATACACAGCAGTCATGGCTTCACAACATTGATCGGAGTATGAGATGGAGACACACAGTGATTGGAAATAGTGAACAAGGACAAGTACATGCTTGGGCACATGAAAAACCATTATTGGGCATGCAATCATGTTTGCAAGGCACGAATAAGGAATTTAAAGGCAAAATTGAGCAAAGCAACAAAAGAGGCAAAAGAGCAAGATTAGATTTGAATCTTGGCTGAAGCTTTTGTGGTCTAGCATAGTGCCTCTTAGAGAACCTCCAGCCCAAAGTTCAAGAAATTTGGGACAATTTTGGTCACATGGAAAGTTTTTGGCACAAACAAAGGTTTTTTCTCTATACGCGCCGCACCATTGGTGCGACGCGTAGGATTGGGAGCTCCAAATGAGAAATGGTTTGCATTTTTGGATTTAGCATGCAAAATCACCACTACTGGCACTCGTGCAAGAAATTTGGGCATGATTTGAGTCTCCAGGAGGTCAAAAACACCCAGAACATGGCCTCTCTGCCGCTATTTTGACACACAAGAAGCAGTCTTGGGAGAATGAAGATTTGGAGGGGCAAATGAGCACCAAATTTAGAAATTCCACTGGGGTTGGAAAGTAGACAGGAGAGGCTTTCCAACAAGCACACTTGGGCACATTTTGGACTCCTACAAGTGCCTCAAAACAGGCTCCAAAGTGGCGTAGTGCGTATAGGATTTGGCACGACGCATACAGGAAAAAAGGCCCAATTCACCTCCGTTTCGCGAAATTTCGACTCGCAACTTTCCACAAGTGGGCCTGCTCATCTACATTTCACTTTTTCGGCACCTAAGACGGAATTTAAAGTATTTTCACCCCAGATTAGCTTCTATCCAAGTGGCAAACCAAGGCAAACAGTCACCCCAAGCCATTTGTCATGTTTGTAATGCTGCCCCTGTAGCTAATGGTTGGCTTTCCACCTCCATTTTGTAATGATTCGAGTAACTTCCAACCCTTGGGCGTTCTTTCTCTTCATGGCACATTCTATATATTGTATGAAAACTATTTGCAAAGGGTTGGTTGGCTTGTAACTTCTGGGAGACTGTGGGAAAGAAACTCTGTTTCTTCATTGTATAATTTTACAGAGGATTAATGAAAGGCAACAGCTCCGTTTCATGAGATTCATGTGGTTGTGAGTGCAGAAAATGTGTCTCTTATGTTTCATATGTATCTTGTTATGTTTCATAGCTCATTTCATATTCATTTCTGGTGAAAATTTCTAAGTTAGATAAGGTAGAATTCAATTTTATTGCTCTGCCTGTGGGAAAATTTCATGTTCAATGTTCATTCTTCTGTTGAAAAGGATTCATGTTGTCCATGCCCTTTTCACCCTCTTAATAAATATCTCCATTCCGCACTATCTTAAACTAAATTGCTAGGCTTTCTGCCTATCTTGCCTCATGAAGTAATTCGTGCCTTTGTATTAAGTTCTTTGTTCATTGAGGTCCATTGGTCCCATACCATCCCAGAAATACAATCATTCATAAAAATCGCTTCTTGTGTCCATATTCACTTACTAGCCTAAGATAAATAGTTCACTGTAAGTCATCTCAGGCCTTTTCATTTATCTATTCACTGAGTGTGACTCGGAGAGAACCCTCTCCTGTTCTGGTAGGGCTAGCTACCAGACTGAGCGTGGTTTGTGGTTACCCTGGATTTCGCCTTCTTTCAGCCTAAGGCGGATTTAGGTGCTAACATAGTGGTGACTCCACTGGGAAGAAAATGGTTTGCTTGTAGATTATCTTGCCCCAGGACATATCTCAAGTTCAAATCTGATGGTTGATGGTGAACAATGATCAGACATAAGAATACGACTGAAATCATTCATTGGCGACTCCTTTCGCTGAAAAATCCAGCAACCGGTGCTTCATGGTGACTCCACTGTAGAGGGATCAGTAGCTTTGAGATTTTTTAAAATGGACCGGATTGCAAGAAGATACGATCCCATGAGCCGAGATCACATTCTAGGCTTTCCAAATAAAATTCTGAAGGTAGATTGGTCAAGGAATCTTCCTACGTTTAAAGAAGATGGTAAGAAGGATGCTGCTTTACATCTAGTCCAATTTCACATGCAAATTCGCAAGTTGAAGGTTGATTTTACTGAAGATTGCTTAATGAAGATATTCATGGCCACTCTGGAAGGTGAAGCCCAATATTGGTATGAAAATTTGCCCGATGCTTGTATTTACTATCTAAAGGATTTTCATGCCCTGTTCTTTGAAAGATATAAAGACTCTTATCCATCATTAAATCTAGTTCATGACTGTTGCAAACATGCTTCTACTTTTATTGAAAGCCTTGAAAAATACTATGAGGATGATAATTTTATGGATGATGAGGTCATGAAGCCTTGTACGAGAATCCATCTCAGCAACATGAAGAGAAACTAGAGGAGTCCCATCAAGATGCTCAGGAAAATTTGCAGCAGAATCAAGATCTTTGTACGGTGGAAAATGAAGGAATTTTGCATCTTGACAGTCAACATGAATTACATGAAATAGATCAGCAGATTGAAGAGTTCCATATGGCTGAAAGTGATGAAAGAAAAAGTGTCATTTCAGATTGGTCCATAGAAGAAGACAACATGCAGAGAAATCAAGTTTCAAATTTAGAATGTGATAATGTTAGGACAACCATTTCAGATGTAGATTCAGATTGTGATGACCAAGAAAACCTTGTACTAAGTTCCATGAAAGAGAACTCAGCTGCTGAAATCATCTGGGATGAAGAAGACAAAGTTTTAGGTCCAAATGTTCTCATGTCATCAGAACAAAGCCTTCATGAAGAGGTAATCCAGTCAACTCTTGAACAACAAGATGAGATCTTTGCTCAAGCAAGTGAAAAAGTTCCTCTGGATGAATTTATGGTAGATGATAGAAATGTTATTGTTAGGTTTCAAGAAACATCTGAAGTTGCTTTTCTCATGATTGATGAATGTGATGAATGTAGTGAGAAGCGGGCTATCGTATCATATGAAGATGACCTCCCATATATTCAAACTTCAAAAGATCAGACCATTCAGGATTCCCTTTCAGATTCCTCCTCATATGTCTCATGTTTTGAAATGTTCTTTGAAAAGGAGATTTGTTCATCCACTTGTTCAGAATTTTTTGCAGACCTAGAACATACTCTTATTTATGAAGAAAGGCCAGAATCAAGAGAAAAAGATACCTTTTTTCTTCAGCAGGAGGAAAATCTTCATGCTTTTCATGATCCAATGGCAAATCTATTACAGTTAGCAGTGAAGGTGATTATTGTAGTATTCAGTGATGAAGGAGATCATGGTCAATCATGTTTTTGGATGCCTAGTTACCAATATGTGTTGTTGACCAGAAGATCTGATCAGGAGAATCAATCAAGAAGGCATCTGTTTGATTGGCTACATTGGCATTTTAACATAGTTTGATGGCATATTATCTTGCAAGGAACACAGGTGGCCATGTACTACCACCAAGCTTTAAATTTTAAGTTCAGGTCTTAGTATTTTGAGTTAGTTTGTTAGAGTCAAGTTTTTCAGTCATTTCAATTTGCATTGAGTCAGTATGAGTCAGGTTTCAGTCAATAAATGAGTCAGGGTCTTGTGTGGTTTGTCGAAATAATGACTACATAGCCTAATGGACAAAAGGCACTGTCTAGCTCTTCCAGAGGTCTGCTGTTCTTGGCACCTCCAAGGAGCTACCATCCCCCATTGGAGCCAATGTTAGTGTTAGTATTTTCATCCTTCCTCCAGTGATCAAATATGCTCTTACACAAGTGAGTTTAAGGTGTCAAGGTCAAATTTTGTCATTTCAGTGAGTCTTCAAGCAAAATTTGGTCACTAGGCATTAGGTCCAGGGTTTGATTTTACCCTTGTCAAAGTTGTCCAAATGACGTTCCATGTCACCATTCAACTGAGTGTACCATCATTCAAAGGGTTGTCATCATGATGTCAAGTTCCACTCGGTCATTTTACACCTTGTTCATGCTCCAGTTGCGCCTGGGCAAGGTTCATTTCCCTCTCATAGGGTTTTGAAACTAAGTTCTCTTGGATGGTCAAATCATCGGAAAAACTTGTATCCTGATGTTCATACATCTTCCCCTATCCATAATGTACCTTATTAAACACTTCCCATCACTAAAATCCCTCAAATTCCTCTTTTTGGCACAAACCCTAGTTTCTTGCTACAACTTGGCAATTTTCTGGGCTAGACTTGTGTTTTGCCTTTTTGGACCCCTTCCCCTCACTCAATTTCTGGGATTTCACTTTCCCCTACTTTCTAACATCCCTCCCCACTTCCCTAAGTTTTTTCAAGAATTTAGAAGCCCCCTATCCCCTTCATTTTGCTTCATTTCGGCAAATCCCTTGTCCCACACATCGAGATATGTTTCACTCAAATGATGTTTCTGAGCAATTCAAGATGAATTTGGGAACCCTGAGAGAGGTTTTTGTCCACAACAGACCAAGGAAGAAAAACCTCCTTCACGTTTTACACAATTGTCATGGTTTTAGCGAAATGTCAACAATACAATTGCCTTGGGAGAATTGATACACCTATGTAGTTACCTTTGGAAAATCAAGTTTGCGCCTAGCTTGGTTGGCCAAATGACTTGTATAATGAGTAAAATGATAACTAGACACAAATATATTTCCAATGAGCTATCATGATCTCAATTTGGAGTTGAGGAACACCTTCAAAAGTTGACTGCAATAGCACTCTGCCTTGAGGCAGCCTCACTGGGCACATTTTGAGAAGTATTACAAGATTTGATTTTTGGTAGGGAAAATAAACTCCAAATTAAAAAATTCCAGTTGGGTTGGAAAGTAAACTCAAGTACCTTTCCAACGCACTATCCTGCACCCAATTTGGACACCAGGAAGGCCTCCAAACGGCTCCTACAAAAAGGCGCGGTGCATAGAGGGAGCACGGCGCACAGAGGGAGATTTTCCAGTGTAAATTTACACTGGCATGGGTCACATGGGAGGCGCAGTGCACAGGGCTAAAAGTCCTGAAGTTGACTGAAATCTTCCTCCAGATCTACAAATTCTTCATTCCACAAGGTTTCCACAAGCTAACAAGGTCATTATGCAAATCAAGGTCATAAAGAAACGTTGCAAAGTGATTAGGAGAGCAAAGTGTGCATCGTGCGTGTTTCAGTGAGTTCGAGGCAGTTCCAAGGAGCACGACGCATATACTCAGGGGCACGGTGCACAAAGAGGGCGTGGCGCACACAGAGCCTGCCCGCAGTTCAAACTTTCCACAGGCGCGGCACATACCCAGGGCGTGACACACTAGGTTTTGCGCGCGGCGCACACAGACCAAGCGCCGAAATAAGGCCAAATCACCTCTAAATTTTTGTGAAGCCCATCAAATTGAAAGGTAGGCTCTTTGACATCTTTTTTTCATCAAGGTTTATCAATGATATGATGGTTTATACCGATGTTTGAATGCAACCAACTGCATAAAATCAACCATAAGAAATCACCGAGAACCATGATGGCTAGGGTTGCTAAAGTGTGTTGTTAGTGCCAAGGTTCCATTCCACCCATCATTTCCCCCTCACCTACCATTTTTCCTATCCTCCCTTTCTCATTTTTCCTAATATCCCTGCCCTAAATTACTACCAAAACCTCTCCCCTATCCCTCCACTATTTGGTCAACATGACACCCCAAACCCTACCTTGTTAAAACCCCAAACCCTACCCTATCAAAATACCCAAACTCCTCCCATATCCCTAAAAACATTTCTCCCTATAACCCCTATTCCCATCACATTACTCCCTTCCTAATACTCCCTGTTTCATTGTTCCCCTTGGTGATAGACATCACAAAGGCACCCAGCCTCACACCATCATCAAAGGGCAGCGTAGGTACAGTATACACAGCAGTCATGGCTTCACAACATTGATCGGAGTATGAGATGGAGACACACAGTGATTGGCGAAAGTGAACAAGGACAAGTACATGCTCGGGCACATGAAAAACCATTATTTGGAATGCAATCATGTTTGCAACGCACAAATAAGGAATTTAAAGGCAAAATTGAGCAAAGCAACAAAAGAGGCAAAAGAGGCAAAAGAGCAATATCAGCTTCAAATATTGGCTGAAGCTTCTGTGGCCCAGCATAGTGCCTCTTAGAGAACCTCCAGCCCAAATTTCAAGAAATTTGGGACAATTTTGGTCACATGGAAATTTTTTGGCACAAACAGAGGTTTTTTCTCTATACACGTCGCGCCACTGGCACGACGTGTAGGATTGGGAGCTCCAAATGAGAAACAGTTTGCATTTTTGGATTCTGCATACAAAATCACGACTACTGGCACTCGGGCAAGAAATTTGGGCATGATTTGAGTCTCCAGGAGGTCAAAAACACCCAAAAAATGGCCTCTCTGCCCATATTTTGACACACAGGAAGCAATCTTGGGAGAATGAAGATTTGGAGGGGAAAATGAGCACCAAATTCAGAAATTCCACTTGGGTTGGAAAGTAGACAGGACAAGTTTTCCAACAAGCACACTTGGGCACATTTTGGACTCCTGCGAGTGCCTTAAAACAGGCTCCAAAGTGGCACGGTGTGTATAGAATTTGGCACGACACATATAGGAGAAAAGGCCCAATTCACCTCCATTTCACGAAATTTCGACTCGCAACTTTCCACAAGTGGGCCCGCTCTTCTACATTTCACTTTTTCAGCACCTAAGGTAGAATTTAAAGTATTTTCAGCCCAAGTTTGCTTCTATCCATGTGGCAAAGGAACGCAAATAGTCACCCCAAGCCATTTGTCATGTTTGTAACGCTGCACCTGTAGCTAATGGTTCGCTTTCCACCTCCATTTTGTAATGATTCGAGTAACTCGCCAACCCTTGGGTGTTCTATCTCTTCATGGCACATTTTATATATTGTATGCAAACTATTTGCGAATGGTTGGTTGGCTTGTAACTTCTGGGAGACTGTGGGAAAGAAACTATGTTTCTTCATTGTATAATTTTTACAGAGGATTAATGAAAGGCAGCAACTCTGTTTCATGAAATTCATGTGGTTGTGAGTGCAGAAAATGTGTCTCTTATGTTTCATATGTATCTTGTTATGTTTCATAGCTCATTTCATATTCATTTTTGGTGAAATTTTTTAAGTTAGATAAGGTAGAATTCAATTTTATTGCTTTGCCTGTGGGAAAATTTCATGTTCAGTGTTCATTCTTCTGTTGAAAAGGGTTCATGTTTTCCATGCCCTTTTCACCCTCTTAATCAATCTCTCCATTTCGCACTATCTTAAACTAAATTGCTAGGCTTTCTGCCTATCTTGCCTCATGAAGTAATTCGTGCCTTTGTATTAAGTTCTCTATTCATTGAGGTCCATTGGTCCCATACCATCCCAGAAACACAGTCATTCATAAAAATCACTTCTTGTGTCCATATTCACTTACTAGCCTAAGATAAATAGTTCACTGTAAGTCATCTCAGGCCTTTTTGTTTATCTATTCACTGCATGGACATGACTACCGTGAAGTTTCTGTTTGAACATCTATTAACGGGATTTGGATATCCGAAGATCTTGATGAGCTATCATGGTACACACTTCCTGAACGAAACGATCAACGCGATGACGGAAGAGTTTCAAGTGTATCATCATAAGAGCACACTGCATCACCCGTAGGCTAACGAGATAGTAGAAGCATTCAAAAAAGTACTGGAAACCGCACTGATCAAGGTATGCAATGCATAGCGAACTGATTGGGACCTATGCATACCAGCAGTGTTATGGGCTTATCAGACGACATGTAAGAAACCGACAGGACAAACACCTTTTAGGCTTGTCTATGGAGTGGAAGCTATAATGCCTATGGAATATATCATGCCTAATGTGCACATAGCAGTGCTCACAGGGATGATGGATTGCGAAGCCCTATAGGAGAGGCTCGCACAGCTGGAAGAACTCGAAGAAGAAGGATTTTTGGCTGGATTCCACCAGCAGGTCGAAAAATAGCGCGAAAAGGTGTGGCACGACCGACACATCAAATTGCGCACCTTCAAGGTAAATGATCTGGTTTTTTTGTATGATAGTAAGTTTGATAAATTCCCAAGGAAATTGTTAGGCCCCTATACTACTAGTTTAACCCTTATTGTTATTAGTACAACCCACTTATTATATTGATGTACCCACATAGTGCCCATATTGTTACTATTGTACCCCATATAAGCCCACTAATGTTACTATTGTGGCTTCATATTATTATTGTTAGGTTGGCTGGGTTATATTGTGACTCCTTAGACTCCTTATATAGAAAGGAGGTTTTGTCATTTGAATCATCCAAGAATTGTTCATTTATGTAATGTAAAGGAGGTTGCCCCCTCGAAGACGCTGAATTCTAAGGCGTTGATCTATCTTTTCTATCTTTTTTGAGCTGATTTCGTAACAGAAATTCAAAATGCACTAGTTAGGGTTGTATGTTATTAAGGAGATTACTGACGGTGGCGCTATACAGTTGGTAAAATTGAATGGAGAACCCTTCCCAGGAAAAACAAATGGCAGTCATTTGAAGCCATACATAGGTGGCCCAGCCACCTAACTAGTTGATTGAAGCACAGTCTTAGCGCTTCAAGCAGCTGAAAGGAGGCACGAGACTATAAATTACTCTGCTCGGGAACTTTGCGATGTCAGGATTGCGCACAGTAATGAAGTGTCACAGGGTCCGCGACAGCGCAAAGACAGTTGTGCTGGCACGTAGGTATACTGGAAAGTGACCATTACAGTCACTATTCACGATGTGATGCTTGGTTCTGATGCCAAATGGAGCAGGCAACAGACATTTAAGGTGAACTTTATGGGCTAGAGTCTTTAAAATCTACTGCCAATCTAGCATTAATGGATTGAATGTGGGGGCAATGGTCGAATTCAAGTTCGAAGGTGCTATGAATTACAAGTTGTTGTCCAACAAACAACACTTGGCATTTTGAGAACTGAGTTGTTACATTCTCAAGTGTTTATGGACCTGTCAAACTTTGAGGCTTTGAGAGCAAGTTCAGTGTTTGAAACCCTTCCAAAGGAGATGTAGGACCTTCTAACTAGACTGATGTCAACATGCATGGAAGTCGCGCAAGAAATTGTGGAAGTAGAAGTCCCCAAGAGCACTGGAATAATCACTGAGTTCCCTAAATCACTGCGCACACTGAGACCTAAGAAGGACAAGTAGGCCATGTTACTAGTGTGTGTCTCGCCCCAAAATCCACTGAGGACCAATCTCGCAATGGAGGAAAAGGGGAAGGCCATTAATTTGGAGGCTTATGAGGAGGAAGTTTGAAGAAACCCTGGTGGAGGAGGAGGATGTAGAGATGGAAGTTGAAACCTAGGGCATGGACCCTATCACCAAGCTGCCGGAATATGTTCCTCAATGAAAGGGAAGAGCTAAGGTTCCAAAGGATATAGATGAGAGCAAGAGCTCTCTACAAATTCCCCTACTCCCAGACGATATTATGTATGAAGGAGTGCACTTGGCACGAGTTCCTGTATTAAAATTTGAAGATTGGAACCTCGCGGACCATGAGAAGTTCCTGCATTTAGCAACTGAGAAGCTAATGTGCCAGAAGATAGACGCGTCAGCTAGAATGATAGAATTGGAGCCGCGTAAATGGCTCAGAGGTGTTGAGAAAGAAGGGTTGCTAAACCTACTCTGGGTGTCGCATTACCACCGCACCCTAGTGACCATTTTTGTCATCAGGCAACTACTCTGCTTGGTGCATGATGGGTGCTTGTGGCCAGAGGAGCCCATCCCCATCATAGATCATTTGATTCACCAGATTACATGGATCCCTTGTGCAGGGGAGGACCCAGCAAACATTTCAGAGGGAAAAAGTGATGACTTGGCCATCACGAAGGCCATGAAAAGTAAATTTAAGTTGGAAAAGAAGAAGCAAGGGTATGCCATCTCCAGCATCAACAACCCTGTAGTTAAGGTCGTGACACAGATATTTGCAGGAAAAGTGATGCAAAAGTGCCATGCGGATGAGGTGCCCATGCCAGTAGTTGCACTAGTGGCATTGTGCGCAGAAGGGGTCCAGTTCAACTGGGCAAACTATCTATGTGGTGAGTTCCTTGCGAACTGCCATGAGGCATAGGAGTAGGGAAAAACATTTCATTATGCATGGCTCCTATTATCGATAGTACTGGTGGCATGGGAGTTGCCCAAAGATAACCAGTTCCTGTCGATCGTGTAGGACCTTCCATAAGTAGCAAAGTACGCTTCGTTGTGAGCAACCAAGGACGCACAAAGGATAAGGGAGAGCAAGATATTTTGGGTGCTCAAGGAGATGAACATCAAGATGGGGATCAATCGCAAGCCTTAGTTATTGCCCACTATCTACAATAGTCTATAGAGCTTCATGGAGTTCAAAGTAGACTTTCACCATGTCTTCATAAGGGCTCAGAAGGACCCCATGAAGACATGGCATGAGTTACCATATTTGGTGACTGACGATGTGATATTCATACTCTTTGAGTCTTGGGCTCCAGAGTGGCACACTCTAGCTAGCTCCATGGTGGAAGCAGAGAAGTTCGCCGTGCAGCGAAAGAAGGAATATATAAAACTGCGGATGGCATAGCTAGCAGAAAAGCGCAGGAAAGAAGAAGCAGCGGCTAAGGCCCGGGTGGTGCACTACGTTGCGTAGTTAGCGAAGTAGTAGAAAATAGTAGAAAAAGAGCATGAAGGATAGAAGTCACCTTCGCACCAACCGAAGACCGACATGGAACAAGGTGGCACGGACCTGCAGACAGCGTCCACCTAGCTAAACTTTTTGTGCCCAAGAGTGCAGGTGGGGCTACGAAAGAAGACAAAGACCTCAAAGACTTCGTTTGACCCAATCACCCTCACTGAGGGGGATCTACATGATATCGGCAAAACGGTGAGGGATGTCACTGCGGAGGCCCTCCAGCAGTTTGAGGAGTAACACCAGTTGGTATTGGGGGATCTTCAGACATAGATATAGGAGTTGCAGGTGCACACTCCACAAGCTGGCATAGTGTCAACTAGCCTCGCAGTCGGCACTTCGGTGGTCGAGGAAATGTTGTGCGCCAAGATGACCAACACAATAGTACTGTCAAGTGGAGCACTCATTATAGAGGATGAGGCCGACAAGACTTTGGTTAACAGCTTGAAAGGGGTCGGGTTAAACAGGTTTGTGCTCCCTCGGGAGACGCTCTATCTTTTACAGGATGGAGTCACGATAGAACTTCATGCAAGGGAGAGCCGCACTATACAGGTAATGAGCGAGCAACACATAAACATTGAGCAGTTGAGCCTATAGTGCAACGAGGCCGTGGAATAGAACAAACATATATTGTAGGTTATGGAGGAAGCCTACCAGATGGTCCTAGAGTTTGCCATCCCAGTAGATGAACCGGTGGAGGCACGCATCCGAAAGTTAGCAACAAGGGTGCGCGACGCTAGCGCTGAAATGGCTAGGGTTTAGCTAGAGTTGAACCTTTAGATAGTAGAATTATAGTTGAAGGTGTAGCCTTCAACTCTGCCAGAGGCTAAGGAATAGCATGCCATCACGATCACAACAACAATGGCAACGGTTGACGGTGCAGTGACACACTGCATGGAGTTGTTCGAACAATCATCCGAGGTCCTCACCACCCAGCAGGAGGAACCAAACATAGAGTACCTAGAGATAGAGGTGCGTGAGCTACATCAGAGATACGATGACGTAAAAGGGAATGCGCATAAAATTTCCCTTACACAAAGCCTTGCAAGTATGCAGCAGTCAAAGGTGCTCAAGGAGTAGGTGGATGCCACTCAGCATAAAGAGGCAGTTTTGAAAGTGCACCTACAACTATGGATCGATGAGGCATATACCATTACAACATCCATTGAAGCAAAACTCATGGAACTGCAAGAAACTCAGGAAAGGATTTAGGGCAGCAATTCAACGACAACAGTCACCGAACCACGTGTAGAGGAAGTTCAGCAGGCGACCGTTTAGTGCATCGCAGAACTTGCAGTGATCCAATTAGAGTTGGGAGGTCCTCGTGCAAAGATATCCGCACCTACAGAGTGACTTGAGAGTGAGTCATGATGTTTTTGTTAGGGGCCTGTTGGGCGTGGAATCCCCCAAGGGAAGTTTTAGGGCTTAGAGCCCAGATTTTGGTCCAAGTTTGTAATTCCAATGTAAAGACTTTGCATTTTGTGGGATTGTAGTCGTAAAAGAGTCATATAGTTGTCCGCCCTTATTTTGATAATGTAACGTCAGCTTTAGAAGATCTACCCATGGTTGGCGGATCATGGGATTGTATAAATAGAGTGAAGCTCTAAGTAGTTAAGGCATCAATGAAATCTATCACAGAATGTCTAAGGAATGATGATGTAGGCGAGATAGATTTAAAGTGTAGAGTCTAGTTTTGGGTCGTAGCATAGGAAGAGGCTCTGCAGCTAAGTGCGTAGAGGCCTAATAGTCCGCAACTGAGTGCACAAACCCCTGCAGCTGAGTGCACAGGGCGAGTCGAGTCTATAATCAGCTGGAAGTATTAATAAAGAGAAGTTTCTATCAATTCTGTGGCTTTATTTCCTATTTTATGCATCTGTTATATTGAATATGAATTTCACTTCTAATGCTTATACGATGAGCAAATGTACATAATTGTATTGGTTAAGTGAACGCAAGTAAGAATATTTGTTACACAAAAACAACTAAGATCTGATAATAAGATAAGTAAGATACTCAACGTAGTTTGGGAATTAGCGTAGTTCGCTACCATTGTAGTGCAAAAGCATCTCAGCCCCTGGTTAGGTTAGTGCGAAAGCAAATTATAAGACATTGTGAAGGTACTGAAGGGTAAAATAGAGCACAAAGTGACATGTGCAAAGGTAGGTCTAGTCGGAATAAATCGACATCACATCCATCTCAAGGGTGCGGAAACTTGGTCCCAGCATCCCCCATACTGCTTCGGGTGAGACTTTAATTCGCACTCCGCAGGCTGATGCTAAAAGGGCTAGTAGTGTAGGGATTTGTTTGGCTAAATAACTCTACCGCCAAACAAATATACAGTCAAGAGATGACAAAAGGAAAAAATTGCTAATTAAAATAGATTGTTCAATTAGATAATCTCAGTGTAGATGATAACTTTGTAGCAGGATGTCAGGGATGTTGATACTCAAACCTAGCCTTGCCCTAACTCTTATGTTACCTTGAACATATGAAATAACAAATTATGAAATAACAGGAAAAGACATACATGAGAAACAATTTTTGTCATGAAACTAAATCCATAATACTTCAGTTAAAATTCTTGTAATAAAAGTCTTTACAAAAATGGTAGGGTTTTGGCATTAAAAGCCAACACTTTTACATTACAAATGATGAAATATATATAAATATGCATCAAGCTAACTATTACAATATTTCTGGAATGAAAATCTAAACAATATACTAAAAATAAAAACAATCTTTGAACAATCTTCCAGAAATTTAGAGCTATTTGATGGAAATCAGACACTAATAAAAAGTCGTATGCCTCAAAATCTGGGAATAATTTTTTAATTGTTGAGATCCTACTTGGAAATTTGGGGTTTTTTAATAGTTGTCTCCCAAATCTTCCAACTTCCCTTTTACTATTCTTATTGATTTTTTTCCACAAATCTTTTTACAATATATTATCACTTTTGCAAAAGGGGAGTTTGTTGCGTGCTTCAAAGCATGTGTAAATAGATTGGATAATTTGATAAGAAACCATAACTTTGGAGGATATGCCATTGATACTTCATCATAAATAAAACCTTGGATGCTTCTATAAATGGACCACCCTTCTTGCTTGGTGAATACACTTGGAACTTCTCAATGATACTTTAAAATAACTCTTAAGTTGAAATGTGTTCTCCCTTTTTCTCCTTCAAATGCCAGTCATCATATCTGAATCATGACGGAAGGAGATAGTCAAATTTGTTTTTTATACTCTTCTCGTCAATTTTTCAAAAAGGCTACTGATGTATTATGCCAATTTGTTGCTAGATATGGGACCTTCGATACTCCAGGGAATATATACTTGTAATTGCAATTTAATGATGAATTATTCCTTTTTGATGTAAGAAATGATTGACACATATTATTCAAAGAGAAAAAAAAACAAGTAATGGAAGGGTGATTTGGATATCTAGAGTACCAAAGTCAATTGCCATCAATCAATCATTAGATAGGTTTGAAAATAACTTTTATGGGAGAGTTTTCCTGCTAGTATAAAGAATGAGAACAAGTGCAATAATGCCCCTCCCTTTTTTGATCATATTCCATATAATCGTCTTCAAGGAAACATGCATATAAAGCGCTGAGCATTCCAAAGAGATATGGCTATCATCCATAGATTCATGTTCTCAAATAACCATAATGAATATTTCCTTCTCTACCTATATTGACATAGTTATGCGAGAATAGCTTCCATTGACATGGATTCCAGAACATAATTCTTATTTTTTAAATATCCAGATACGTTGGAGGATCTTGTAAAAACTTCTTCCTCAAGGCATAGATACACTTTTCAAACCCTAGAAGCCATCCTCCTGGAGCAATCGAAAATAAGTGAAGAGAGTGGTGCCACAAAAAAGGCTATAAACTGGTTCAGCCTCTCACTGTATAATTTTACCTCAATATTATGAGAGATAATGTTAGTAAACTCTAATACAGAGTGTTCAAGATCAAACTTTTCCTTTGTGGTTTTAAGATCTGCAAAAATCCAGCTGGGAATTTTGTAATCTCACACAAAACTTTGCTTCTACTGCCTACTTAGAATTGGGTCAAAATGTCTCAAAATAAAAGAATTAAGCATCTTGAACCTCTTGGATTGCATTTCACTAGGAAGGGATAAAATTCCCTTGGCCTTTCTGGTGATTTATTAGAAACAAATTCAAAAATATATGCCACTTCTAACACATTGAAGTTGGCTTCTAAGCTCGATCCCAATAAATATTTTAAAACTTCTCTCAAATTTTGGGCATATTATTAGCACTTTACCATTTTACTATGGATAATCTCCTATTCTCACCTTGAAACAAAACTTTCTTATATATAAATTGATGGCCATTAGTTATGAATCCTTGCATATATTCCTTCCAAAAAAATCTTTGGAATAGAACACCAACATTGCATATGAAGATTTGAAACAAAGCTTAGTTGTTGCTTATATAAAAATTAACTTAAATATTTTTCCAGCTTCTCAACCTCTTCAACACTTCCGATGTGCAAAGGTACTCTTTGATGAACCTCTTGTGGGTCTATGTCAAGAACCCTTTCATGACAATCATATCCTTTACCACGATAGATTTCATTATATTATTGCTCACATTCCCTGAAAGAATTAAAATTTACCATTCACGAAATCTGACTGTTTCCCTTTCAAAGAAGCCACAAAATCTCTCACACCAATGAAAATTTTGCGAAAATTTTTGAGGGAGATCTAATTGATGTTTTCTGCACAAAACCCACATTCCGAATTTTTGAATTTTACGCCAATTTCCTAGAAAACGCATCTGAAATTTGTTGTCTGCAAACTTCCACGAAATTGGTCCACATGTTGGTCATTTTTGAAGCTGACAATTCTTGAATTAAATACTCTTCCAATATGCAAATACAACGAAAGGGTCATCCTCTATGGAAATCATTTTTAATACTTCCGCTTATCCTTTGGCATTTTGGCATTCATTCAAAACAGGAACACATCAAAGTATGAATTTTCATATGCCAGATTTTTCATCAAATGTGTATTGAGAAATTTGTCTTCACCATCCCCTCTCATTGTGAAACCTATCGTTCATCAAAATAAATGAGGACATATTCAATTCAACATTTGGAAAAGATCCCACAAAACCCGGTCAGAGTGACCCTTATGTTTAATTCCTTTGGAAATAGACTGAAGTGAATAACAATATACAAGAAGAACATGTTTATGCAAATTATGAGAAACAACTTTGCAAATTCTTTCATCCATTTTACCCAAACATTAATTCCCATAGAAGGGACTCTGGTTTCTCCTTATTTAAATCAAGTTTTTGTACAAATGTTGAGCTAGATTCCAAAACTGCAATGTTGATTCAACATCATTTGGTAGACATTCTATGCATGTGGTTGCATTTATTATTGTATTTAGATCCACCATAATTATAAGAATCATGAAATTTGTTTAAAACCTAAGTAGAAACACTATCCAAATTACATTACAGGTACACTTAACTTCAACCATAGCCATCACAATTACCAGTTTCCAGAACAAAAATACAAATTGCCCTATTTTTTGCATCTGGAATCTCAACCATGGCATATGTCAAAAATGTTTTGAAGGATACTGCGTAAACCTCGGACTCTAGTACTCTTTGTCGTTGCATTCTATGAATTTTTAGGTTTCGTGAGCACTAGAATAAGTTAGTCTTCACTCAATGTTGAGAGGCTAACCAAGACAAAAGAAAATCATCTGATGAATTCTGGAATCAAGCCATATATAATATCGATCTTAGAATGACTGCCAACATTATTCTTTAAATCAAGAATTCACTTCATATTGGATCTGTAGAAGTTCAACAAGAGAATACAGATCACCAGGCAGTCAATAAAATTCCTTCAGCTTGGAGTTGTTCAAAGCACGTCTACGGTTCGTTTCTCTCTTTTGAACATATGCCTGGAGGAATTATACTAGCAATTGTCCCAAAAGGTACAAAGAGAGGCCGATAGGATTATTAAATTTTTCTAGAAGAGTTAATTGGTTTGGGGAAAACCTTGTTTTTTGGACTGGATCATTGTGCAATTATCTATATTACAAGGAACGCATTGAATTTCTTATTTCATTTCTGCTATCCTTACTTATATCCTTTCCGTGCTTTTTCTTGATCAATTTGATTAAATATTCCATTATGCTTTGATCAAAGTCCTCACCTCCATATAAGTGTATATCCTGGTAAGTTCAAAGCTTGAAAGCCAACCAAAAAGGTCAATGATAACCACTGTGCACGTATTCAAATTCGTAATGTAAAACTGCCAGACAGAGTTCAGACAGATAACCTCCAAGATGGGTATCACCGTTTGTAGCCAAAACCTCAAAAACTCTGTTGTCAATAGTCAGAACACTGACATCAAACATGCCACCGCCAAGATCAAAAACAACAATATTTTTCTCTCCACCCTTCTTGTCCAAGCCATAAGCTATTGCTGTAGCTGTGGGTTTGTTGATAATAGGAGCTACATTCAAGCGAGCAATAACACCAACATCCTTCGTTGCTTGGCGTTGTGCATCAGTAAAATAAGTTGTGCAAGCCCACAAGTTAACAGTCACAATGCAGTCAACAATTGGTTACCCACAAATTTGACTTGGTATGTTTGGGTGAGTCAACTTGGCAGACCCAGCTGGGCCTGGCTGGGACAGGCCATGCCCTCAGACCCAACAGTTACAAAATCACTGGAAAAACAAGCACAAATTTGACTCACTGAGTCTGAACAAGTCGACTTGGCAAACCCAGCACCTCAGACCCAACCAGGTCTAGTAACAGATTTGCTTTTCTCTAGTGTTTTAACAAACTCAATACAATGCATTTTCAATAAGATAACTACAGAGACTCCATTAATGCTATTGCCTACACATTGAAACCTGATTTTACAAAAAGTGAAATAATTATAGAATGACTAAAAACATCGTGCACAAATCTAGCAGACTTGCAGAGATCTAAGAAAAGGAATGTACCTCGAAGAACATTATAATTACAGATAACTGATAGTAGCGGATTCTTATGTGTTCCGTAACTCATTGTTTAATTTATGACTAAAGCAATAACATGGAAACAAAATATACAAACTTATCATATCAAACATCTTAAAATGAAAAAGTGTACAGAGGGAATTGAATTGTGAGAATCCATCAATTTGTCTCTTAAAATATGTGCCACAGCTGGATATCGAATCCTCAAAAGCAATGCCCATGAGAAGAACCTGAAAGGCAAAGTTCATGATGTAGTGCCCAGCGAGACAAAAGGTACCTTAATACAATAATACATTACCTTGCAGCATCAATGGAGCTATGCTAAACCTCTAAATAACCTACCACAAGGAAGGTACATATACTTGCTCCTTTAGATTCCATGTTGCGCTTTCAGCTGGGAATCCCAGACAGCACCAATTGTCCATTGTGCGATAATCCCACCACAAATAGCAAAGCTTACGTGCACAGTTACTAACAAATGTTGAACTCTGCATCGACATATCATCCTTCTATTAGAAGTATAAGAACTCTTTAGATAGATCCTTAAGCAAAGTAACTGCATTCAATGACTACCTGCTATAATAGCATCACCCAAACCAGTCCTATCACACGTGAATGGCGTGGCCAAAACATCTTCTGTTCCTATTACTGCACATACAATATCAACTTATTAGCTTCAACTTTACCAATTCACATTAATATATTTTAACTACACTGTAATTTTCAACCTTGAGCTTCTTGTAAAGACGTAAGGAGGTTAAATATTTCATCAAAATCCTTAATTTTTCTAGTTTTATTGAGAGAGAGACAAAAATGCATTATCAACTTATTGGCTTGACTTTTGACATGTTTTTTTAACTGAAGAACACTAACAATATAATTTTATTAACTTGGGCCTTCTTGTGAAGATGCAAGGAGGTTAAATATTTCATCAAGTAATCCTTAATTTTTCTAGTTTTAATAATATCTACTGATGAGGGGGAGGCAGCAGCGGGAAGGGGTTTTATTTAGCCCTGACGGAAAAATTGTATCGCAATATGCATGGGACTTGGTCTAGCGACCAACAATCAAGTTGAATATCTCCCTTTATGGAAAGGTTTGGAAATAGCTAATGCAAAGAAAATTACCAGCTTATTAGGCTAGTCATTCGACAAATGACCAAGACTAAGAAGGCAATATGCTGAGATTCTTCTTCCTTTTATTTTTTGGATCCTCATCTCCGCCTCACACTTTGAGCAATTGGATCTCTTTCACATGTGCAGGCATTCTTAGCCTTGGTCGAATGCCACTTGTAAATCACATTAAGACACCAGGTCGAATGCCACTTGTAAATCACATTAAGACACCAGGTCGAATGCCACTTGTAAATCACATTAAGACACCAGGAAAGAGGTTAAATATCTTTCATGCTCACAGTGTCTTCAACAAGTTGTGATTGAATTTTCAGTACTATGCCAAATCCATTGAACGAGTATATTCTCAACATACAATTCTTATCAAACCAGCAAAAAAGGACAAATTATGCAAATGACAAATAATCCATAGAAACCCATTTCCCAAGACCAGAACTCCCAGAAATAAGAAAAGTTAAAACAACATGCAGAAACTTAGCAAAGCTTGTAACCTTGTATTTTACACCTTCAGCGCAGGTATACTGGGTCACAACTTACAAAATAGAATATTTGCCTAAATTAAAAAGTAACAGATTAGAACAAAAGAAATGTTACCAGACTTGATTCGGGAAATATCAGCAATAATAAACTTGTACTTGAAAAACTCAGAAAATATCAGTCCAATTGGAGGCCTGAAAAACTTGGGAGAAATGAGATCACAGTGGCTCCTTGCCATAAAAAGAATTTTATTGATAGATAGATAACTTATATATATAGTTTTTAATGTCAATTGGGTCTAGCTTGAATGATTAAGAGGAGAAGCTGTTATCCTTCCTACCCAGGTTCAAATCCCACTTTTGACATGTTTTCCCCTCGTGGGCCAACTGGGTCTCGCACGGTTTTGAGGAAGGGATGA
Organism: Pinus taeda; assembly: GCA_000404065.3. NCBI lineage: Eukaryota > Viridiplantae > Streptophyta > Pinopsida > Pinales > Pinaceae > Pinus > Pinus taeda. The sequence goes on along the minus strand of APFE030632561.1, from coordinate 19,198 downwards.
GATGTTTCTAAACCTGTTTAGTCCAAAAGAGTAGCTCAATTGACCGTTGCTAATGTTGTTGAGAATTTGGCTAGTTCAATGGCAATAGGTGCCCAATTCAAGACCACCTAGGTGAGTAGTACTAATCTATGCCAACTGGTCTACTATAGCTGCCATCTACAAATTTGGGGGAGCGCCCCTTGGGTTTCCCTTCAAGGCTTTCCTTGGAAAAGAAATATAGGTTTATTTCATGCTTAATGGTTAATTTTATTAAATGTTTTTGGTTTGGCAAAATTTGTTCAAATTCAATGCTGTCAAATTCGAACACAAGCTGACTTAGTTTATCCCATGTGCAAAAAGGTAATCAGTCAAACATAAATTAGAATCTATAAATAATGGCACTAGGGGTACTTAATGCGGAAACCATTGATCCCACATGCAAAGGACAAATGGTTTGGAGAGACAATGAACTCTACACAGGCCCTTAAGCTTCAAGAGAAGAAAGTGAAGATTTTGGTTTTCTTGTGGGTAGTCAGTTTGAGACTAAGTTATGGCCAACTGCAGAGTCCATGCTGCCCTTGGACATTTTGGGTCTGAGTTGGCATTCATAACTTCTGAGGAGAGTATATAGCAGTTTCCAGCATTTGTTTTCCTGTTGCAAATTCCATTTTATACATGGACTGCAGAGTTTACTGTGCTAGAGTAGATCAAATTACAACATTCTAATCTGCTGTTAAAAAAATATAATCTGCTGAAATTTTTTGTTTATCTACTTTCATTTAATATTGCAATCAGAATATCATAACCTGCTAAGGGCATCATGTTATAATCTTCTTTACAGAATTGGAATCTGTTAGTGTTTCTCAGGATCATAGCATCAGGTAGTAACAGTATTCATACCAGAATTTAGCTATAAAAAACTGATTTCAAATTAGGCCCATAACATATGGCTTTACATGTCAAAGGAAAAATGCTATAAAATGGTAGTGGATAAAAAAACTCAAATTAATCTTAGGATATGAACATTAACTTCTTTCAAAATGTTGAAATAGACAAAATATAGATTTGAAAACTCCAAGTTACATTTTATTCTCACTGCCTTGACTTTTATGATATGCACGCAATACCTGGGCTATATTAGTTCACTTAGTGGCTCCATAGCATTGATTTTAACTATCAATGCCATGAGTCATAGTAGTTTCTTAACTTATTTTCCATGTGCTCTATTCTTTAAATCATTTAAAATTAAAGCAAGCTTTTCCATATGAAATTAGAATTATCATCAAATGTAAAGAAACAGGACTCTTTGACAGAAACCTTTGGAGAACTGATAATCAGAGAAAAATACCATTCCACTCTGAGGAACACCTCTGAATTCAGACAATTGTACATGGCTTATTTCCCGACTTAACCTATTCAGAAGTAGCAAACAGACAAAACATAATGAAGAGGGAGGCCTTACCATACAAATGATTCGCTAGACTTTCTGTGCTCACATAATCTGATAAAATAAGCTTCTCATGCTCCCTTGGTCCCCAGTAATAACCTCTCAAAGAGACTAGATTTGGATGTCTTATGTTCCCAAATTTCTTTGCTTCCCTTGCAAATTCCCTTTTGTGTTTTGCCAAACCTTCCCTCAGCCACTTCACTGTCAACACATGTCCATTGTCTAGCGTAGCTTTATAAGAGGTTCCATGACTGCTTCTCCCCAAAACTTCAGCAGGTGCACGTGACAACTCCTCAGCTGTGAATGATAGTGTCTCATCCAGAAAGAAAAGATCCCCAGCTAACCGATCAGGTGATCTGACATTCAAAATAACAGGGTGATCAGGAGCAAATGAATCTTCAGACTGCGGTGACGATGAGAAGAAACTATTTGAACCAGGTGAAGACCGTCTCTTATTCATCGAGGAAGAAATATCTACAGTACTTGATTTTGAAGAATCTAAATCTTTGGCTTTCAAATCAGGAACCTCCATTACAGTAGAGTCAATGGTTAAGAGTGTTGGTTGAACAACAGGGGTTGTCCTTTCAGGAGCTAACAAATGTTCTGCAGAAACTCTCACAGGACGTGAAGGTTCCACATCTTTACCAAATCCAAAGTAACCAGCACCTGAAGTTTTTCCTCTATCTATATCTCTTGAAACAATTTTGTCATCAAAGTTTGAAATTCTTCCGTAGTATAAGAACAGAGCAAGGCCAACAAATAGAGCAGCTGCAGCAGTGCAGATCCCAATTATAACTGCTTTAGCAAGGCCCCTGCCATGTCTCTCACTGGTGCCAGGGCCATTGTTAGATGATACTCGAACACGAGGAAAAATCAAACCAGAGTTTCCTGGATAGAATGAAGAGTGAGGGAAATCTCTCAAATTTTGTGGGACATAACCTGACAAGTCGTTGTAAGATACATTAAATGCCTTTAAGCTGGCAGGAAGGTTGCCGGGTATTTTCCCAGATAATTGGTTGTGAGAGAGATCGAGGTTGACCAAGACAAAAAGCTTACTGATTTCATTTGGTATGTTTCCTGACAATTGATTTCCACCAAGATTCAATGTCTTGAGCCTGTCAATTGCACCAACTTGTGGAGGAATAGTACCACTTAAATGGTTGTTCGAAAGGTCCAATGATTCCAGGAAAGAATATTTTGTCACTTGAATGGGGATTACTGATGAAGCAGGGTTTACTGGTAGGATCTACATGCAGTGAAAAAAGAGATTTGACTTCATCAAAATTGGACAACTGACCACTCCTCATCAAAATTGGACAACTGACCACTCCATGATTAGTTACAAAGACACACAATAAACTACCACACAGCACCGTATAGTCAATTAATGATAAAGATAATAAAAATGAACATCGATATCCAAGAGAATCCCAAACCATACACTTCTCAGTGTTTGATGACAAATAAAGTTGCTTGATTTTAACCCAGAGACTTCTATAAAGTTAAAAGTACCCTACAACAGGACACATATAAGGACAGTTCATAAGACAAACTATCGTAAATACAGCTCCCCAAGATGACAGAAGCTAACATTCCCTAACACTCAGTAATTCACCCATCACAATAGAATGTATGTTGCAGGTGTGTTCTGATCGTGTGTAAATTTGAAAATTGAAATAATGAATAGGTAAATACCAACATGAAATTAGCACAGGAAAAGCTACGTTCTCAAACAAATAATTTATTAAATACCTACATAGACGTAATAAATTCCAAAAAATTCCAAAAAAGACCAACAATGGTAATCCCAGCACTCTTGCAAAATTTTTGCACGGCAATACGACCAACTTCACATGCAATATTGTTTACATTAAAATAAAGTTTACTCAAATTCACATTAAAAAGTAATGAAGATAAACTGTAACAAGATGATGCCTTTTATGCTTTGGGTCGAGAAATTATGATAAGAATAATCAGACAACACACTAACAGGGTTTTTTTAATATATAAAACCAATGGATGGGAAGAATTGCATTACACACTTCTTCTTGACCTTGGATGTTAGAAGATTAACAATTGATAGCCATGTTGATATCGAGCTTCTACATTGTCCTTCGAACCCTTGTTCTTTTTGCCCATTGGGCTCTCTAGGGGTTGATGATATCTGTTTCAGCACTCCATTGTAGTCGTTTATTTCTTTTATCATTCTCACGGATATTATTAAATTACCGACTCTTTTAACACTTAATTCAGCTTCCCAATGCCTTTTCATCTTTGCAGTTTTTATAATGCTGTTGGAAATTTGTGGCAACCAGTGGCAATTGATATTAAAATTAAAAGTAAAATTGAATGTCCACCTCGAGTCTACCATTTCAAAAATCAAATTACACTGGGATCTCTCAAGCAATTTGTTAAGCTAAGTAATTATAAATTTGACTAAATTCTTGAGCTGTTTTCTTTTTCTTAGCGTAATGCACCTAATGACTTAATTCAAAAATTCTGCCTTGATACAATACTTGGATATACAGGTCTATGTGAAGCTGCTCTAAATCAATATTACAAACAATACAAGAAAAATCCAAAACATGGCTGCACAAAAAAATACCCTAAAGATTGTTGTGGCTGAGATCCAGTTCACTCAAGATCAAAGAAACTTCCATAAAAAGCGCACCCGGTAAAGGTCCAGAAAACTCGTTATTGCTAAGGCGCAAGATCTCGAGGCTGTAAATAAAGTTGAAAGACGGAAGTTGTCCCGAGAACCGATTGTTGCTGATATCGAGAACCTTCAAATTTTCAAAAGGAATTGCGCCGTTATAAGCCAAGCTTCCGTTGAGCTGATTGCTACTGAGATTGAGATGCTGAAGCGAGTATATAAGGCCGGACACAATCGGCCACATAGAAGGCAAGGGTCCAGGGAGCTCGTTGTTGCTAAAATCAATGTATTCCGCAGACTGCAACAGCATGAGACCACTGTCAATGGGACCGCTAAGCTTATTCGAATGCAAATCTAGCTGTCGCAGCTCTCTAAGGTTCTGGAAACCCTTGGGGATTATGTCGGTCAGATTGTTTGATGACAGGTTCAGGTAAATTAGGCGTTGCATAGCAATTAGGGCACTGGGAATTCTTCCATAGAAATAATTATTCGAAATATCGAAATACTGGAGGGAAGACGTTGAACTCAGCTCGGCTGTGAGCTTACCGGATAAGTGGTTTGCAGAGGAGTTAATGGATCCATTGTTAAGAAAATCTGCTGATACCAATCCGCTACCAGTGTTTGAGAGGCTCTTGGGCATGGCACTGAGCTGCGTTGAGGAATTAGGTTCTGAGCGACCGTAGACGAGGGAAGTAGTGAAGGAGTTGGAATCGATTGTGAAAATGGGATCAGGCTTCTCTGCAGACTCCATGCCACCACGGAGATTTGGAAACGACCACCACGGAGATTTGGAAACGACTTTGTTAATTCTGGACGGTCTCCACCTTCTCAAGATACGGAAGCTACTTTGTTAATGCTGGACGGTCTCCACCTTCTCAAGATACGGAAGCTAGCGATTCCAGTGGAAATGTGCGAGGAAAGGGGAAGGAGCATTGCGCGCCATCATTGCATGAGACGACCAAGCAGCATGCGCGCCATCATGCATGATTGACTAAGGAGGGTGAGGTTATAGCGAAAGCGATTCCAGTGGAAATGTGCGAGGAAAGTGGAAATGTGCGAGGAAAGGGGAAGGAGCACTACGCACCATCCTGCATGATTGACCAAGCAGGGTGAGGTTACGGCGTTTCGCTAGAACCAAATTTCACGCATGTGTCAACCTGACTTGAATGCTCGACTTTTTTTTGCAAACAGAAATCTCACGCTACATGAGGATGAAAGGGACGACGAAGGTCCCTTTCAAAAGAAAGGCTTATCGACCTAAAAATAATATAATACTAAGTGTAATGTCACCTCCATTAATATTGACAACAGTGCAGTCGCATAGCCAATCTATTCCCACTCGTCGCCTTATCTACAGACTTAAATTTTGCGGTGTCATTATAAACCAAAAATGGTATTTGGGGAGGAGTCTCTGTGATTTGAACATTGTGGTATTTTCCCTATGGGCTCCGCAATTCGTTAATAATTGGTACATTGAAAGAGATGTTTTGTCAAAACAGGTTTGTAGACCACCTCGCCCCACGCTCCTTTTTTATTCTCGCACAACCTGGGGTTCTTGCGAACTAAAACGGAGCTGTTGATTTGTACCGACCAATGTCCTCAATTGAAAACTACGAGGGCTTTACTCGTGGAATATAAAGAGCAGTGATATCCATGAGAATTTGGTTAGCGACTTTGGATGTGCTATGACTATTGGCAGGCTCCATGAGTTAAAGCATGTTACATTGAGACATGTTTTGAAGCTGATAGATGTATAAATATTTTGATAGTGATCATGTAGTGTGTGATCCCCGTTGACTCCTCCTTTAACCATTTGCTTGTCTTGGTGTTTGTAGTGTCACTGCTTTCACATTTTATTTTGAATTATGAGAAATTGTCCCACATATTTGACATAAAAGCCTCCCTCCTTGTTTATATGTCGATAGTTACAAAAGCATTACCAATTCGTTTTGCACCACTCCTCATGACACGTTAGTTGGCATGACGTTGGCAATATGTTCTATATCAGTCTATTGAATTTATTGATTGGTGAATGATGCATTTGTGATTAGGGTTGACCCAATTTTTTTTGATTGGTGAATGATGCATTTGTGATTAGGGTTGATCCAAATTTTTTTATAACATACTTGGTCTAATAACTATTTTTCTCAAAAAATTATATGCGTGTGATAATTAATTAATTGATTGGTGAATGATGCGTTTGTGATTAGGGTTGACCCAAATTTTTTTATAACATACTTTGTATAATAACTATTTTTCTCAAAAAATTATATACGTGTGATAATTAAGCGAGGGAGTAAACCAACGTTTTTGGGAAAATTTTGTACTTTTTTTGGTGTAAGAAATAACTCTAACATTGGTTGCAACTGGGGATTTCTCACCCCTATGGGATGCAAAGAACCTATAGAACTGTGCCTTGAATCTATTCGGCATGGAATCCTACCATAAAACCATCATTTATTTACCACTTGAAACCTAATTTTCTCAAAATGATATAAATCAAAATACTACAATCTGCAACTTCAATATGATACCATTCCTAATTGAACACTGCAACTTGTAAACTGCCAAGTGAATACTGCAATTTGTAAAATTCTGGTTGAATATTGTAACCTATAAACCATGTCATGTTTTGTGACCTTTAGGCATACACAATTCACATTCTATAAATTTACTTTGGGAATTGTACATGATTGATGCTCTTTGATCAACGGGAATATGTAATTGCTCATGAAAAACATGCTAACACAGTTTTCAACAGGATATCATACATCATCTTTGTGGCTCACTTATCCATTAAATTCATGAAATATTAGCTCAAAATCCGCATATTGGAAATAATCATTTCCTTTTCAAACTCAATATTTTTCATTTGTCCTTTAAAACTAATGTAGTTCCTTTCATTCCTAGAATTCAAGCTCTAGCTCAAGCATGTATATGATTTAGACAACAAAAATAAAATTTGTATAATGATAATTTTGTGGCAATAAATGAAAATGATATTCTGGAACAGGGCATAGATTCTTCCATCCATGAAGTTGCCAATAAAATTTTCCAAACTACTCAAGAATGAAATCTCCATATTCATATCAAATCCCAAACTAAAATTGTTAGAGAACAATTAATCTATTTGAGTGCCAACCGGTCAAAATAATTTTATTCAAACACATTGTAAATTGAAACTGTATAAGCTACACACTAGAATCAATTGATCTACTGCACACACACCCACTTTACTGGATTGAAACTTTGTACTATTAAGTGTAGTATGGCTTCCTATGAAACCATGTTAGCATTGGATTTACTAGCATAACACTTTTCCAGCAGTTAAAAATCTGAAATGTATTTATAATATAAAATTCAAACTCCATGGGCTACTGATACTTATAAGTGAACTTGAAAAGTTGCATCGTTCTCTTCCTGAAGTTTCTTATCACTGTTAAGAGGAAGAAAAACATATTGTTGCATGCCATTATCATAACAAGAGATTCACTTATCTTTTTGAACCAGCGAAATCCGAAAACCAGTGGAATCGCCATACAACAAAGAGGAACCTCTAAGGAAAGAAATTTCAACCAATATCAAATGTCTACTCCTTATTTACCAACAAGGAATAGATCTAGTCAATTATCATTCTTTGAGGATAGATATCTTTGTTACTTTTCTTACCGACAACGATGCCAAATGTTGTATATGTTTATCGAAGGTAGTTATTGGTTACAAAATTGCACGAAGAAACCAACTCGACCAAACTTTAGGTTCAATGTGGATGTTGGATTAGTGGGTCCTGACCCAGGTTCAGAGTTAAGTTTCCAAACAAATCCCTACACTATCAGCCCTTCTGACATCAGTCTGTGGAGAGCGGGCTAAAGTCTCACCCGTAGTAGTATGGGAGGATGCTGGAACCAAGTTTCCGCACCAAAAGATGGTTATGATGTCACTTTATGCCCTAAACCTTTCTCCGCGTAGAACGATAAACCCTTGAGGCTTATCGATATAGCTCCCTCTTACCAGCCTCTAGGCCTTCACGAAGGTCTACAACTGTCTTTCATGGACCCTAAACAGGTGAATCAACCACTTACATGCCTTTGTAATCACTCCTAAGTCTATTATTACCCAGATCATCTTAAGTGTCTAATATATTTAGCATGCATTAAGATATTCTTTGCATAAATAGATATTATTACTTGCGTTCATATAACAATGTAAATCATGCAGAATCACGCATCAATACAATATTAAATCATAAACACAACATTCATCATAACATAAACGCATTCATTCATAACATAAGTAAATGGGCAAAACACAGATATTTCTAGAATACTCTTTTTATTGATGCTTCAGGTTTTTTTACAAACTCAAGACTACCCTGTGCACTCAACTATAGAGGTCCACACACTCAACTATGGACTCTACTCTAGGCCTCTACACACACAGCTGCAGAGCCTCTTCTACTCTAAGACTCTTTGTTCTTCAATTCTAATGACCCATTACATTCATTCTTTGCTTATGACTAAACTCCCTTAGACTCTCTAAGACTCTCCTTTTTATACAATCCCATGGTCCGCAGACTATGGGTAGGTCTATACAAGCCAACACAACTTACATGAAAGAAGGGAAAATCCCTTGATGACACTTACTATCTACGCGCTCTGCGACCATAACTTGTAGAGACTTTTCACTTTACATGACAAAAACTTGGGCTTTCTACCCCAAAACTTGACCACAGGAGACCCTGTCCCAACAGATTCCCAACACAAATATCATGACTCGCCCCTGAGTCACTCTGGTAGAACAGAGATCTTGCTGCAGAGAACTCCCAGCTCGACTTGCACTACTTCTACCTGGGTTGCACTCTATGTGGTTTCCTGCTTGAGTTATTCAACCAGCTGCTCGTTCGTTGGTCCTGCACTATCTTCTTTAACCTTCTACAATGTCCTTTGTAGGCTTGCCAGCTTCTCTTCAATGGTGGCAAAGATAACATATGCCTCTTCCAACCAAGGCCCCAATCTAGCCTTGAGGACCACCTCTTTTCATTGCGTTGCCTGCACCTGTTCGAGCAACTGCTTCACATCATACAGCTTAGCCAATCGTTCTGATATAGTGATGGTGTGCGCCATCACTCTTGCTTCATCATATTGCTACTACGATTCTCAGGCCTCTGTGTTCAACCTCTGCAAGTTAAGATCCTCTTGCAGAGTTGTAACAACCTCCGTAGATTGTTCAAAGAGCGTGGTGCAATCCACCACCATGACATCCACTATCGCTATGACATCCTTTACATTTTCCTCACGTTGTTCTCTGACCTCTGTTGGAGTTGAAGGTTGTGACTTCAACTTGAGGTTTGTGATTTTAAGGTTCAATTCAAACTGAACCTTGACCATCTATGTCCATGCATCGCACACTCCTACAACCAGCTTCCTAATCTTGGCTTCCACCAGCGCTTCTTTTGCAATATGCAGTTTGGAAATAGTTTTGCATGCTTCAACTACCATGACTACAGTGCGCTCATTCTTCTCCTGAACCCTTTTCCAAGCTTCTAGCGTAGCTGTCTTCTCAACGAATATATGTTCATTGTTGACATTCTTCTCGTTGATCATGTTGAACGCATGCTGCTCTTGAGCCTTAAGCTCTTCAATCACACCTGCTTGTAGTGTGTGAAGGAATTCCCTAGGTTTCATTGCCAAGTTGAGGCCAACATTCCTCAACACAGTGATAGTAGCCTTGTCAACTTCCACCTCCACGCTTAGAGCTCCATCCGGTAGCACGATTGCCTGAAGATCCAAGGATCAAACCAACTCTACGGCTTGAGTGGTCCCTGACACCAAACTAGTTGATGTCACGCTGCTCTGTCCTGCACCTGCCTGTAGTATTTTTCTTTAGATCTACAGCTCGCATAGACCCATCTATATGGCACTGAATGCCTGCTTCTACTATTGCTCGAACTTTTGTAGCAGTTTTGCGGTCGTATCTCTTACCTTGTCTCCAATATCGTCGAAATCACCCTTTGTCAAGGTGATTGGAGTGAGTGATGATTTGGAGGCCTTAGTGTTATTTCACTGTTCATCCTTTTCTTTTTCTCTATCTTGCTTTACGCGAAAAGGGGTGCTCTCTAGATTGTTGCCTCCCTGTTCTGATTGTTCATCATCCTACATTTGGGGCGAAGGAGACTTCTGACTCCTGTTAGAGTCATGCTCTTCTTGCTCCACTTTCTCCTTTTTTCAACGCTCTGATTCTGCGTGGGCCTTCTCCTCAGTCACCTTCTTTCTCTTTTCTACTAGCTGCTGCACCTTCAGTTGGGTCGCTTCCTTTTCTGCTTCTCCATGGACTTGCTAGTCCCGATGACAAACTCTAATGGTGTGTTCCAATCTGCTGGCCATGGCCTAAGGACATCAGCAATCGCATCATTTGTAGCCAAGTAAGGAAGATCATACCACTTTTGATCCAGATCCTTCAGCACCTAGATGTACACTTGGTGGAAGCTCGCTTTGAACTCCGCATACCCAGATAACTGTTCAAAAATTGTTGGAAAAAACCATGGCTTGTAGTTGATGGCTACGCGGATGCTTGCCTCCATCAGCACCCAAAATATTTTGCTTTCGCGAATGCACACATCGTCCTTTATGACCCATAGCGAAGCAAACTTCACAGCTCCTAGTAAATCTTTCTAAATCAGAGGAAACTGACTATCCTTTGGCAACTCCCATGTGACCAACACAATTGATAAGAGTAGCCATGAATAATGAAATGTATTGCTTTGGTTCTATGCCTTCCTACAGTTCGTGAGGAACTCACTACATAGGTAGTGTGCCCAATTGAACTATATGTGCTCCATGCACTAAGTCATTAACGAAACCACTAGTGTTGGCACCTCATCCGCACGACAATTTCACATTATTTTTCCAGCAAAAATTTGGGTGGCCACCTTCACTGTGGGGTCGATAATACTAGAGATGGAATAACCGCACACTTTTTTGACAAGTTTGAAGTTGTCCTTCATCTTCTCTCCATGGTCGCGCTCGCCCGTCTTGCCGCCAAATGCCTTTGTAGGATTCAGTCCAGAGTGAGGGAGTAATGTGATAATATGGATCAACATATTAGTGATTGGGATTGGCTCACCCAACCACAAGCCCCTACCATGCACAAGGCACAACGACTACTTGATGACCGTCAAGTTGATGGGTGCACAGTGGTAGTGCGGCACCCATAGGAGGTTCAATAATCCTGCCTTGTTAACCCCTTGAATCCATTCTACTGGCTCCAACACAGTGACACTGGACTCCTTGTAGAACACATGCTTCATGAATGTATCAATAGTCAGGTGGGGAAACCACTCAATGTCTCCCAAGTCCCAATCCTCAAGCTTCAGATGTGGAATGTGTGCCAAGTGCGGTCCCTCAAATGTTATGTTTTCTGGCAGCAGAGGAGTGTTTAGGAGGAACTGTCCCTCATCTGGGTCCTTCAGGACCTTCACCTTGCCTTGGCATGAAGGGATGTACTATGGAAGCTTCGAAATAGGGTCTACCCCTTCAACATCTATGTCTTCCGCACCCTCATCGGCCTCCAAGTCTACCACTTTTCCTTTCTCTTGCACGGTGGGCTTTTCTTTCCACTGCACCTGTGTAGCTGGATGTTTCTTGGGTGACTTGTGCACCGGCATCATCTTCTTTTGTTTATATTTCTTCAGCTTGGGGACCTCCCTTTCCAGCGTAGGCTTTAGCCTAGGTGACATCAGCAACTTAGGCACTGTTGTGGGAACCTTAATACTCACAACCTTAGGGGCGGCTCCCTAAGAGGCAATAGACCCTCTAACCCTAGCGATCTCAGCTGGTGTAGACATGATGATCTAGGTGGATGTTGGTGGCCACCCACCTATCCCATTTGGACCCCCACAACTGTCTCTTTCAGTTTTTCAGTTTCCGTAATTGTAGCACAATTTACTATTTTTAGCAGTTTTTTGGGTCTTGAACTTTTGGAGCCATTTTGAGGCCCTAAACGACGATTTTTGGGAAATCTAGGAGCAATACGGGTCCATGGATCGATATTTCTCTTTCCAAAGTTGTAGTGCTTGGATAGAGCTTTCTAACGAGCTATTGTACACGTCAAACGAAGATCAGGTGCCAAAGTTATGACCCCGGAAAGTTGATGTACCAACTTACCCAAAATGGGGCCCACAATTTGGTGTTTCATCTTCTAAGGTTAGGTTTTGGGATGTTAAGGGTTTTCCATTATTTCTCAACAATAAATAGGCCTTCGAGCCTCATTATAACACAGTTCAAATGCATGTAGCCGCCACATCTCTTCTTAGAGATAAGCTACCATTGCCCTAGCTAGTTTATTTCCATTTCTGTTTATAAGCATATTTCAGTATTTTACATTAATGAAATGAAGTATTATTTCTGTTGCATCTCTATGTTTATGATTATATCTGTAGTTTATTCCGTTCCTGTTTAAATCTAAATCATTGGTATTAGAGCGGTCTACTTTTTCTCTACTTTTTTTTACATGTCCCCAATGAGGTTAGGATATAAGGAGTTAGGGTTTGAACTGGTCGAACCTTTGCAAGACCAGCCTCGCAAATCTCGACGGCCTCCCATGGCGAATGAAAAGAAAGACGAGGGGGCCAGAGATCCTATCAAAATCTTGCTCGAAGAAGCCCTTAAGCGGCAAAGGAACGCGATGATGGATAGCTTTGCGCACATCCTTCAGCGGCTACCCAAAGGCGATGCATTGGCTTCCAACAACTATTCTAGAAACGCCACCATGTTTAAGGTATAAGCTAATTTTGAAATCCCCATCTTCGAGGGTCAAATAGATGCAGATGTCATAGATAAATGGTTAAATCTGCTAGAAGGGTATTTTTTGTTCATGAATTTTTGAGTCGGGAAAAGATTGTTTTTTCTCTTCTCAAAGCAGCCCCCCACGTCAAGGACTGGTGGGAAACCTACTCCGAGCAGAAGAATGAAAGTACAGGCTCACTATTTTTAGCCACACCCACTTGGGATTCATTCTAGGATGTCGTCAATCATCAGTACTACCTTGTCAAAAGCTATGAGGACAAATACATCAAATGGACCACACTGTGGTAGGGAAGGGACTAAGATGTGCCAGAGTTCACAAACATTTTTCATACCCTTCATACACAGTTGGGTATCAAGGACTCTGAGCTACATTTGGTACTTAAATACCATGGCTACCTACATAGATACATCTAAGAAGAGATGGAGTTCCTGAACATCTCCTCATTTGGCATGGTGTACCGATATGCTATCAAAATCAAGCAAAAGTTCAAATAGAAGAAGTGAGACTTTGGATTTGCAAATCTGAAGACCAAAGGACAAAGCCAAGGTGGGGTGACCCAAGACAACCCGTCGAAGCTGCAAGAAAAGAACAACACCATGAAGTCAAAGAAGGACACAGGAAAGTGGTGTGAGTTCCACAAGAGTCCCACTCATAACACAAGTGAGTGTTAGACCAAGCAGTCGTTGGTGGCCAAGTTGAAGGCTTCAGAATCGTATCCATGTTCCGACCTTGAGTTAGAACCCAACAAGGGGAATGGCAAAGGGAAGCAAATCATTGATGCAGAGCCCAATCACTGTTTCTACCGCCAAGATCCAAAAGAATGAGGCTGAAGACCCAGAGGAGGGGGAGCATCTTTCCCACTCACAGATGTGGGTGAAGGGTTCACTGCTACAATTCATTGTCGATAGTGGCAGCCAAAAGAACCTCATTTCAACAGAGGTTGTGAAGCGGTTGGGCCTACCAACTACAGCACACCCGCAACTATACAATATTGGGTGGCTTCATGAAGGACGAGATCTCAAAGTTCACCAGCAGTGCCACCTTTCCTACAGCATCAAGCCCTTCACAGACGAGGTATTGTGTGATGTTACACCTCTGGATGTTTGTGATGTACTATTTGGCTAGCCATACTTGTGGAGGTGACATGTTGTGTATGATTCAAGGCCTCATGCTATCATTATTTCTTTGTGTAATTCATTATACGGGATATCGAAGGTAACCCCACCTACCTCTAGCTCTTTGATCACTGCCAAGAAAGACAGCAAGCTCATCTCCCAGACTAGGAAATTCATTTTCTGTCTGGTTCGCTCCCAAAGTAAGGGGAAGATCATCACCACATCCATGACCCCTGTGAAGGGTTCCTCCATGTAGCAGCAGCAAAGGGATACAGTCATGACAGAACACAAGAACAACTTCTCCTCACCACAGGGGTACCACACAAGCTTCAGGTGGAAAACAAAGCTTGGTTGCATCTGCAGAAAGAACGCCTTACAAGAACCCATCAGAAACTCCGACCACGCCAACATGGTCCTTGCACCATCACCAAGGCTACAGGAAATAATGCTTTGGAGCACATCATTCCTCCATTCCTTCACTGTACCAAGTGTTCAATGTGTACCACCCTCGACCATGCTTCCCACCATTACTAGACACATCCAAGATTGCGGAATAGCTCACTAGGGACCAAGTTCAACAGATGAAGGAACTCAACGCAATGGGGACCATTGCTTCCTAAGGGGGGAGGAATGATACAGGTGGATGTTGGTGGCCACCCACCTATCCCATTTGGACCCCCACAACTATCTCTTTCAGTTTTTCAGTTTCCATAATTGTAGCACAGTTTACTATTTTTAGCAGTTTTTCGGGTCTCGAACTTCCGGAGCTGTTTTGAGGTCCTAAGCGACGTTTTTAGGGAAATCTAGGAGCAACATGGGTCCATGGTGTTATACAGGAATAGTTTCCACTCGGATGCTGCTATTCCCACTAATATGGGTGGCTATCTTAGAAACAAACAATCAAAGTCTACTATTGTTTTCTTTTATGAAAAGAGATGAGAGGAGAACCAAGAGGGCCAACTTGAGTCTTGCGCTCGATTTCCTCTCCTTCTCGATAGAGTCTCGCCACTTATTCTTTGTCTGCCTAGCTTCAAAAGGACCTGTGGAATCACATAAACATACTACTATGCAAGAAACGAGGATCTAAATTCATAAATAATATAGGATCAAAAGTGTATTAACCATATACATGCATATATAAACAAGTACACAAGAATATGGAAGGAAACAAGAATAGCTTTATTTAGATGAAAAGTAGAATGAAGATTACAACCATGTGCTTTGACCCAACATCATCCTCCAGCTAAGAATCCCTTCTTCACCTCAAGCAAAGCTAGATCACCCAACACTATGAATGTACCCCAAAATACCAACAACACTTCTCTATAAGATACAAAATTCCAGCCTCTGGATCTCTGTGATGAGGGATCCATATATATATGATTATAGAGAGGTGAGTCATCTTTTGGGATTTTGATTAGTGTCTTCTCTCTAATAGTTTTTGCATCCACTTGGAGAATGATGATCTCTTACTCATCCCTGGTCGAAAATGGAGAGGCAAGTTTCAGAGGGGAAGCTTCTGGAAGATTCCATGATCTTCCACCTCGCATTTTTGTCCCTGCCATTTGTCCATTCCCGACCATCGCACCCTATAGAGAAGCAAATCACTATGCATCGCACCCTGTACATTGGGAAGGTTATATGCATCGCACCCTCTACATTGAGCTTTCAATATGGTCCAGTTTTGACCATTTTTGAGTAGTTTTCAGTGGAGAACTTCTGGGAGATGATGTAATCAGTTGACCTTGTTCCTTTAGGCTGTGAAGCAACACTTTCAGGGACTTAAAAGCCCTCATTTTATGGACATTTATGATTGGGGTTGAAGTGCCCAAAAATGTCTATAACAGTTGCCCCCTAAAGCATGAGGTCGTTAATATTTTTGATGTCGGGTGAAATGCTTTACTATGAGGATCTGAAGTTTTTCCGAGCTGGGAGGTGACTTGTAATAAGATACAATACAATACATTATTTTGAAAACATTTTTCATGATCTAGCTGAGGTGGGCATTGCCATGCTCAGCTTTATAAATTCATTTCCATGTACATAGGACAGACAATTGTTTGTGTGACAGACTGATGATATGGACACATCATCCTTTGATTTGGATGATCATCTGTTCGGCAATGATGTTCACTGGATGTTTTTATATTCCTGAATATATTGCAGCCCAGATGGATGAAACTAGATCCTGGGTCTTCAAAACTCGTTCAATCTTCACTCAGAGTACAAGTCGATCCATGTGAAAAATGTTCTGGAGTCGAACATGGAAAACATCGCCTCATTACCAGCCAATGATGTAAGCTGTTAACAGGCGCGAGAGGAATCACCAATAATGACAATGACCCTCAATGTATTACAGTACAATTTACGTGGTGTGAAAAGGGACTTGGCGTCGAACACCATGTAAAATCTCTCAGTCGAAGGCCATTGATGTAAACTTGTTGCCGAAAGTGAGAAACTTACCATTAAGGCATGCAAGCTTCAAAGTACTGAAAGGGTTGTTCCTAAGTCAGCTTCTTGGATAATGAGTTGATGTCGACAAGAAGCGACCCGTCGTAGGAGGGCCTTAATGAATCCCATATCAATGACACGGAATGAAGCAAATTATTTTGGAGGTGAAAACAAACTGACGATATAGGGTTCAGGGTGGTGGTCATGAAGGAATGAAGCATGAATGTATTGCAGTGGGTGAGACACAAGTGAATTGTCTGAATGATTTCTCTTGAACATATCGGCGACACTGATGATGGATTGGTAGTGTTAACCCCAAAGATGGATGGTGTGATGGACCAGTGGTGATGACCAGTGAACGGAACAACCTAACCTGACATGGATGCGGAAGGAAAGTGTCATGTTCAAGAGCGACTTGCTGCCAGTAAAATTTCTTCAAGTTTTCTTCCCAAGTTTCCCCAGTCATTGTTGACCAGTAGCTCTTTATTTTTGTCAAGCTTGAGGAGGATAACATATGCGTGTTCTATAATCCACCCTTTAGGTGAACCTGTTGCTATATTTTAGTGAGTCTAGCAACAGTGAAACTCGTTCTCGTCCATTTGGATGAGTTTGTCGCTATTCGGTTTTAACGAGTTTAATGACAAAGATAACTCGGTCTATTTCAATTTTAGAGAGTCTGAAAGAAATGGAAAGAAGACTCCAAAGATTCTTTTTCGTTGTATAATCTCTTAAGTCCGAAAAAGCGTAAAATAATACAAAAGGGATGAATTTTCGATAGTTTTAACGAGCCGAATAAGACAAGCACTCGATCATTTTGTGTAATAATCCCTCAGGTCCAAAAAGATTAAAATCTAGAGGAGGGATAGCACTTCTGATGCCTTTTAACGAGCCGGAGAGGCCAATCGCTCTGCAATCTTTCCATATTTTACGAGTCAGGTGAAAAGAGCTTAAAGAAGACTCGTTTTTGAGGAACGAGTGATGGTTTCGGGTAGCAGCTAATTCCAGGTAAGATTTGAAATTTTCCAATCACAATAGTGTCACAAGGATGGCTAGCAAAATCACTCTTCGCAGATGTTCCTCGAAGGGGTAAACAATCATATGGGGGTGAATGATTAGCTAAAATAGAGTGGAGGTGATGGCAAGAACACGACCAAGGCTCAAAAGCTGGCGATAAGGAATTCACAATGGTTATTTACCAATTCATTTTTTAATGAGCTTAAATGCTGGGGGAAACACTTGCTCATGACTTATGTTTATTTTTTAACGAGCTTGAACTATGCGCTAAAAATGCTCGTGGAGAGTTTATTTTTTAACGATCTTGAATTCTGCGTCAACATTGCTCGCCAGTGGTATGATAGGAATGTCTCATTCAAGATGCCATTTTTTATGGAGCCTGCACCTTTTGAAGCTTTGCCCCAGATCCTTTCTTTATGCAAGTTAGGAAACGACTAGCCTTACGGGTTTAAAGGGTTAGAAGTCCTAAAAATTGAAAAAATAAATAATTGCTCTTCACTTGCACGTGGAAAGGTTTGCATGCCCCCAAGTATAGCGAAAGATTTCCAGGTTACCAAGAAAAATGCTTCCTCGGCGATGTCTATCGAAACAAAAAAAGGTGAATGGCGCAGACGCACCTCCACTCACATAACTTTGACGAAGGTATCTTATTCTAGCCCATTGCCACGTCCATTTGGACGGGTTCACCAGACTAGTCATATATCTGTTATATACCTAGGGGGGGTAATATGGGGTACCGAGGGAGGTACTCAAGGTAATAATGTAATAATGGGATGGGCCATAGCAATAAATAAGGTGGTTAACCCATGTCATGTAAGGAACCACAGGTAGTTAATAATAATGTAAGGGGCCCATGGTATTAGTTGATGGTATGAGGAAACCATGGTATTGGTGCATGGTATTGTATGTATGAGGCCTATATAGAGGCTAGAGATTCCACATGGAGAGATATGAAGAGAAGTATTCTTGTATGAATGGGTTGTGGAGTGTTCTCCTTCCTTAAGGAGTGATCGTATGGTGTTGCCCTACCTTAAGGGTTTGATAATAAAGATTTATTTCTATCTATTTTTATCTTGTTATTTATTGGGTTATTTCTGTTATCATATATTTCTGGGTTAGATCTACAACAAGTGGTATCAAAGCACTTTCTTGGGCACAAAAGTGGAGAATTTTTTTTACTTTTTGCAGGATTTCAAGGGCGGCGAGTTTGCAGAACAGATATGTACGTTTTTGGTCAAGATCTACAAAATCTGATTACAGATCTATATTCCTTGTGAAAAAAATAGCCGATTTCAAAAAAAAAATCGGTCAAATCGGAGTCCGGATGAAGGAGATATCGCTGATCTAAAAATCAGTAGGGTTGGACACAATTTTTCGGGGCAGCGAATTTGCGGCGCAAATCTAGACGTCCTGGTGAAAGATATACAAGATATAATTGTAGATCTGGAATCTTTGTGAAAAAACACCTAAATTCAAAAAAAAAAATCAGTTGAATCGGAGTCCGGATGAGGGAGATATCGCTAATTTAAAATCAGCACCTTTTTTCAGAAATTTTGGGTGACGGCGGGAGAGTAGCAGCGCAGATCTAGAATTCTAGTGCCTGGATCAGGATTTCTATCACATGGGCAGATGCTCCAACCAAGCTCTGATACCATATGTCACGCCCCCAATATTTTTTTTCGTTTATTGGGCGGGTGCGGCACCACCTTACGCTTGGTTTGAGCGTATGTGGAC
>APFE030632559.1:101747-114560 GCA_000404065.3 Pinus taeda | reverse complement strand
CAAGTAGAAAGTAGTAATAAGGTAATAGAATCAATCTTAACAAAAACCATTGCATCGCATAGGCGTGATTGGTCCGCTTGACTACCTGAGGCACTGTGGGCCTATAGAACCACATGGAGAAGTACTACAGGCTATTCACCTTATCAGTTAGTGTTTGGAAAACAACCAATCTTCCCCATAGAATTCGAAATCCAAACGCTACGAACTGCACAGGAAGTCGGCCTAGATCTGAGTGAGGCGCAAATCAATCGATTACAACAGATTAATGAATTGGACGAAATTAGGCTCTCTGCATTACAAAACACAGCATTAATTCAACAGCAGTGAGCTAAATGGCATGATGCACTTATCAAGAATAAAGTCTTTCATGAAGGAGACTGGGCTCTGTTATACGACTCTCGGTTTCAAGACTTCCCCGGGAAACTCCAGATGCGATGGTTAGGACCATATGAAATCCAGAAGGTACACAATAACGGGACCCTTACCCTAATCACAATTGACGGTTCTGGATATGCATTCAAAGTAAATGGCCACCGAGTTCGTCTCTATCGAAAGCCACTCACTCGGGAATTATTCTGTTAGCAGTTATGACAAGATAATGATTTGGAAATTTTAGGAGGGGAAGCAAAATCTTCCTCACCTATAACTTAAGCAATTCATTTTTTTCATAACTTGTACATAACATCCTGTATATATGTCCTTTTGATGTTCTAAGTATTTTTGTTGTTCTACTCATGTGATTTTGCTGTTCCTTTGCGGAAAGGAACAACACTGGTGTGCTTTTGCTGTTCCTTTTCAAAAGGAACAACATTCGTGTGTTTTTGCTGTTCCTTTTCAAAAGGAACAACATTCGTGTCTTCTTGTTGTTCCTTTGCGAAAAGGAACAGCACTGGTGTGTTTTTGCTGTTCCTTTTCAAAAGGAACAACATTCGTGTGTTTTTGTTGTTCTTTTTCAAAAGGAACAACATTCGTGTGTTTTTGCTGTTCCTTTTCAAAAGGAACAACATTCGTGTGTTTTTGCTGTTTATTTTCAAAAGAAAAGCATTCGTGTATTTTTGTTGTTCCTTTTCAAAAGGAACAGCATTTGCGTGTTTTGTTGTTCCTTTGCGAACAGGAACGACACTTGTGAGATTTTGCTGTTCCTTTTCAAAAGGAACAGCACTTGTGTGTCTTTGTTGTTCCTTTGCGAAAAGGAACAGCACTTGCGTGATTTTGTTGTTCCTTTGCAAAAAGGAACAGCATTTGTGTGATTTTGCTATTCCTTTGCGAAAAGGAACAGCACTTGAGTGTTTTGTTGTTCCTTTGCGAAAAGGGACAGCATCTGATTTTTGTTGTTCCTTTGCGAAAAGGAACAGCATTTGAATGTCTTTGTTGTTCCTTTCTCAGAAGAAACAGCATTTGTGATTTTTCATTGCTCCTCTCAAAGAAATGGTATCTTACGAATGGATTCTCCTTGCAAAGAATGCCATCGGTATGTTTTTGCCCTCATTGGGATGCTTTACGACCATGGTCTCCTCAATCTTTTAGATACAACAATGAATTTATGCAATGAACATAAACCATGATATACCGAAATCAGCACATCATAAATCGCTATTACTATGAAGCCAGTATGCATAAGAGGACAAGAGGGGGGACATGAACTTTTCATCTTCATTGTCACTGTCTTATTACCGAACCCTGGTTGGTGATTTTTATCATGACGATTTCCCTAAAAATATTTCTTGATTATTACTGAGGAGTAAGAACAAACGATTTATATCTTTCTGTTGGGATCATAAGACTTCTTCCACCATTCCCCGCTCTTAAGGAGTGTGGAACCACCCTTATGTGGAAATAAACAAAAAATAGAGGTGCTCTGCAAAAGAAAACAAAAACAAAATATGCAATTGTCAAATGCAGGATAGGGGGTCTCATTGAGAGCCAACCTACCATGATCATAAGGATGAAAGCGAAGTGGCATTCCCATCACGGCCACCACACCGGGGATATGATTCGAAGGTAAATTAACAAGCAAACCTTGGAACAGGGGGTCTCATCACGAGCCGGCCTGACCACGTTTCGCGCCTACCTTGTGAATGGAATTATGGCTATCTGGTTACCAAGCCAGCATAATGGCCTGCATTTTTGACAAAGCACTCTTCAAGAAATACACAAAGGATCATGGTTCCAGAGGGTGAAATAAACAACTCTGCCAAGGTTATGAACACCTATTGGTAGCAGAGCTCTGTTAATGGCATAGAAGTCGTAATATTTACACCAACAGGTATGATATTAAATCTTTCTGTCTCTTATATCCTTTGCATAAATCATATGTCACACCCTGATGTATATATCGCATGAATATTTATTACCACCAATCATGGCAACGGAACTGACAATGACTAATGGAGACTTCGTACATTTAACAGACGTCCAATCCCCCGGTTCCTCATTATGTCACGCAGGCTCTTATATAAAACGTGATCTACTTTTTTGCCTCGGTTTCGGCATATCGTTGTTTTTATAAAACATGGCATAATTCCATATGCTGTTCTTCATGATTTGACTTCCAACTGGCTGCTTCTCCTCTCTTTGACGGCTGGGGACAGCCTATCAGATCGCGAGGGGGAGGTAACCTCATTACTCCATGGATTACGTGGCTGCACACCATTCGGGCAAGATAATGTACGAAGGAATGTCATGGTTTAACGGTATGATGATTCCATTCTATGGAGATTGCCATCCACGATCCTTTTTTCGTTGCATGCTCGGTGATCTTTTCCAAAATTTTGACAACGATCATGCTCTCTGCATCGCAAACACCGCTAACAGTTGCTGTTCCATTTCTGAGTAGAATCATGGGCAGAAAGACGGTCCGAAGTGAACCTCACAAGCTGACAGTCTCCGTTGCTGCTCGCAAAATCCTGGAAAACGCAGGATGGTTTAATTACTTCAGCCGCCTGCAAGAATCAAACGAAGCAGTGGCGCTGGAATTCCTGCAGAATTTGCAGGAAAACTACTCCATAGTAGGAGGAAAGCGGGTAGCAGTTACGGAGGATATCATCGCAGAAGTTTCAGGATTACCAGCTGCTGGACCCATATGGACGCTGAAGAAGGAAAGATTACAAAAAGCTATGGAAATTTTCTAGGACGAAGGCCAAAGCTTGACAGTCAAAGGAAAAGGAGTTCTGCCGGAAAAACTAGGGGAACCCTGGACCGAGCTAGCGAAGACAATGCAAAGTTACATCATCTGCGAAGGGAGAAAAGACGTGGTAAGGCCTCGTCACTTGAAACTTTTAGCTGTTTTAAAAGGAAAATGCTCTGTAAATCTCCCTGCACTTTTAAATTCGCTACTGCATGACGCGGCCCGAAGCCTGAAGAAGGCCCAGCACATAGATGCAGTTGTTAGCCACCACGGACTGATTCGGCTGATAGTGAGCCACAGTCTCACCCAACAGCAAAGCACTTGGGAGGAACTGATTGAAATAGTCGAGGGGGGATTGGCTGCACCACCCCCAAAATTTGAACAGTCCTCCAGCACGCCGGAACGTTCAGAAAGACGCAAGGAGCCAGCAGCAGAAAGACATGCTGCTTCAAAATGGAAACAACCCTCCGGTACACCAGAACGACCAGAAGAACCCAGAGAACCTGCTGGCACACCCAACCAACCCGAAAGACCAAGGAAGTCAGCCCGGTTGGCTCGGATACAAGGAAGGCTGGAAAGGATTCAGGGAACCACGACCCAGCCAATCGAAATTGTGGACGAACCTCCAGAACTAGAAGGAGGACTCTCCGAAGGAGATGCTAAACAATCGGAGGCCGAGACTGACCAGCTGGAAGGAGAAATTGAAAAAGGACATGAGCACTTTGAGGAAGAAATGGCCACCGAACAGAGCAACAAAGGAGATGAACACTCTGAGGAAGAAGAGGCCACCGAACAGGGCAATCAGGAAGAAGAAATAGCACAGCCAGGGGGTAGCCTGTTGCAGGACCCTCCAGGTGAGGAGGAATTGGCAGCAGTTCTGGACAATATGGGAGAATATGGCTAGCCCTTCAGCACAGGAGGCGTCCCTGACGATCCCGCAGAGGTAGAATTACCCGAGGAAATGCATGCAGAAAAGGCAGGGGAAGAAAACCTGCCTGGTTATGATAATGAAATGGAAGACAACAATCAGGGACAATCTGTCCCCAGGACGCCGAAAGATATCCCAGATGAAGAAGCAGCGAGCTTGAGGACCAAACCCTCTGCCGAGACAAAGGAAATTAAGAAATTAAGAAAGAAGCAGTAGAGGTTGTTGGGCACTATAGCCAGACTCCGGCAGCAAATTCGAATTTTGAAAGCCAGTTTGAGAATACAAAAGACCGCAGGGAAAAAGAGGAGGACCACGGCAGCAAGAACCCCGAGGACAAGAACCCGTTTTGTTGGTCGAAACCCCATCAGGAGGCCTACTTCCGAGGAACAGTCTGTTGTTCCAAATAATAATGAGGAACAGGGTGCTGTTCCAAATAACATGGAAGAACAAACGGAGGGATAGACTGCTGTTCCATCTGACCCTGAAGAACGAATGGACATTCCAATGGAACAGCAAGAGGCTCTGATGGTAGGAGGACCACAGCAACCCTTTATTCGCATTAAGAAAGAAACAGAAAGCAAAGAGGTCCAAACAGAAGCACCACCCTCGAGGGTAATTCGGGTCCTAAACTCCAAGCAACGTAATAGAAAGGTCCAGGTTAAACTTCCAGCCTCTACGGATTTGTGGAAAAAGGACCCAAAAACCAGGACCTTGCATAAAATGATGAAGGAAGCTCAGCAAGAAGCTGAGCAGCTGCGAGAGCAAATAGTCCCCAGGGAAAGATATGAAGAGCTTGTAGGTTTTAACCCCGTACAGAAATTACCTGCATACGAATTCTAAATCACAAGAAAAATAAAAATGCGAGAGCATAACACATAAAACACATATACACAGAGATTTCCCACTGGATCTCAAACCGAGATCCCAGCTTGATTTTTCATTATATTCCTTTCAATTTTACAATACATATTTATACATGCCGAAGCATCCAATACCATGGACCGAAAACCATCGCGTCCAAAACTATGGACCGAAAACCATAGGTAGGTTCGCCCAACCTAATAGAGGGTCCAAACCCCCCCCGTTGCGCAATCGGCGCGGCGAAAGGGGCACTCCGCCCCCCCTCTAACCCCCCGGTTCATTACGTAGGTTAGTCGAGGAAAGAATATAACACAACCCAACAGAGCTACAATAGCAACTTCGGGACATTAGTCAGTCCGAGAGCCAAGCCTTTGAAGGATGGCAAAAGGAGCAGGAAAAGGTTGCTAAGGTAACTCGTCGATTAGATAGTGTTGTTAAGTAGATGGACACCGTGTGTTCCTTATATAATGACGTTTTGACTTGTAGGGCCCCTGCTAAAAATTATGCTTTATTTTTTCTTGAACGATATCTGAGATTAAAAATAAAAGTCGCCAGGGCAGGAGCACCTATCCACATCAACACTGTTAATGATTTTATAGACTGTTGCAAGCACTATGGAGTTAAAGTTCAAAGGTTATTATGCGAGTTTTACCTGCACAATCTTGTGCTAGACCAGGAATCTGATTTAAATCCTGGCCCTTTTGTTGATGATATACAATTCCAAGCCTTTATCTCATTTGGGGTTAATGAGCTGAAGTGGCTCAAAGCTTACAACACCTTCCAGAGGCAAGAGAATAGCTTAGATTTATGGGTATGAGCTGAACCTAGAGACCCAGTGACGCTATGGAGAGAGCATAGGAGTCTTATGAGGATCCCAGGTGTCATTGAGATATTAGGACCCATGCATGAAGACTTGATCCGAAATAGTTTGGAATATTTCCTGACTATTAAAGACTTTGCCATCGATGCTGCAAAATTTCGATACCGGACCTCTAACCCAAACATCTAGCTCAGGGAACCCTTCAAATATGAGAATTTTGAGCTAGCTGCCAGCCGATTGAGCCTCTATGGGGAACAGATTCTACGAGCAGGGCCATCCTGGTTGGGGTATCGATTTTGCAGTCCCATTATTTGGCACCTTGCACTCGGATATCAGGCCTTATATGAGATGCCTGCAGATCAAATAGATCTGTTCTTTGACCATCTAGTTGCTCATCACGGTTGTCGGCCTCCTCGCGAGATCCCTTCTCCAGCCTATTCTCTCATCGCCTTGCATGTCAACTATAACGTTTTCATGAGGCCATGAAACAGGGTAAGCAGGGGGGTGTGTGGAGCACTTGGAAGGTATGCTTTTGACAAGCAATCTAGTGGTTTTTCAATAATAATTCTAACCTTTTCTGCATTATGAATTCAAAGAAGATAAAGGATTTTGATAAAATGTGTAAAAATAGACAAAGGAAGCTCAAGTGCTAATAATTGACATTTTTCTATGCAGGAAGACGTGGAAGCAAGGAATTGTCATTCAAAAGCAAGGAGCAAAGGGAAAATAACTGTTGTCCCTCCAGCAGGGAACCGGATGCGGACAAGATCAAGAAAAATTAGAGCCGAATAGCCCAGGGAAAGAATGCAGGATACTGAGTCGGAGAACGCAAGAAAGAAAGGAGAAGAATGGAACGATTAGCGAATCCCTCAGGATCTTTGATCCTGAGGGGATCGCTGCTTTAACTTATCTTTGATTATCTAGATATCTCCGTCATTTCTTTTATATAAAGGCACCACGCCATTGAGCAAAGGGACGACTGTTTTTATAATTCTAAGTTTCAGAACAAACTGTGATCATTGAGTCTCGCTGAGACCTCACTTTGTTATACTTTTGTTGATGCGATTAATATAGAAGACTTGGTGTTCATTTCGTCTCTGCATCTGGAGTAACTTAAGGCAGTGTACCATTGGTAGCTAAGGGCCCGGCTCTGAAGGACACTTGCTTTTGCATCATTATACGGTGATTTGTGTGTGGTTTGTTTCTCTTTATTACTTAGTGATCTGATACATTTTTCTTGTGATATGCTATGCTCTGTTATAATCAATATCTGAATGATTTCTTCATATAATGTCTCAGCACTATACGATTGAATCTATTCAAGGCTGAATTGCATCTTTAATCAGTTATTTCTGTAACAGAATGACGGTATGAATGTTATTGTCACTGGATCCATGTGAAATGTTATTTGGAAGACTTGAAGGCAGTGTTATGTAGAAATTTTGAATAATTTAACACATATTCAATGGAGATTATCCTGATCATGTACTATTGCGGAAAACATACACAATACATAAGCTCCTCTACGTTGATCATCAATATAGCAGCATCAATAACAATAAAACATCAAGAGCATTCACACATTAACACAGTATGTATCCCGGGGAAAACATCTCACTAAAAACCCCAACTATCTGTATATTAATGATTAAGTCATGTAACATTACACAGCATAATACTTCTCACAAGTATCTCCACCTCTGTTACACACAATACAACTCAGATCTGATCTCCAAATCTCTTCCACTGCTTGCCTGCCTCCACTGCTCAATACCTGCTCAAGAACTGATGAGAATGGCTCACCAAACTCGTTTTTTTCACCTGCAAAATAGTCACTCACGCTTTGTGGACGTGAGCATAAGCTAAAATGTGGGCAAATACGTGGGCAAACTCATTGGCATACTCAATCCCTTGATTGTGCAAGATCTGGTGAACAACTATAGTCACAACTGATAGCAATCTGATTCTCTACCACCTGTCCCTGTTGAACTGAACATGCACTGACATGCAACTGAGTTAACTGATGTATTCATTAGTTGTATTATGAGTTAATAACTTGTGAATTAATTAATAACTTGTGAATTAATCAATAACTAATTCACCCAACTCATCTCTAGTCTATTTTCCAGTTATACTAAATACAACCAGTTTAACAAAGCTAAACTGAACACAACTCCATCAACTCCACAATCAACTCCACCAAACTCAACTGATTGAGTTCTAACTGAAGTCATGCATGCAACAACTCAACTGACTCATAAGAAAAGCGTATTTCCTTCTGACAGCTGCATGTGCCACCTCTGTAGCTCAAACTGAAGTTCTCCAAGAGAATAAGATTAAGTTTATAGTCCAAATATTATTGTGAGATAATAATATTTGACTTTTCTATTTTTTGACAGCCAGTCTAAAAATAGACTTGATCACTCACACTGTGATCACTCACACTTTCATCAAAAAT
This sequence comes from Pinus taeda, assembly GCA_000404065.3. Lineage (NCBI taxonomy): Eukaryota > Viridiplantae > Streptophyta > Pinopsida > Pinales > Pinaceae > Pinus > Pinus taeda. Next base: position 106,366 of record APFE030632559.1, on the reverse strand, counting down.
AGAAGTCCATCTATTTTTCCCAACTTGATCAATCATCCATAAACAGCAACCTGCAATCCATAGACATGATCCATATGTCTAAAAATAGACATAGTCTAAAAATATACTTGCACCAAAAATAGCCTGCGGGCCCACTTAGTGAAGGCGACTCTTTTCACTAAGCTCCATCATCTTGTTGCAATCTCAACAACACATGCAACAGGAATTGCAACTTGTATTGAATTCTTTGTACCTATGCTCATTGATCTGCAACTTGTATTCAACTCTTTGTACCTATGCTCATTGATGTGCAACCTGTATTGAATTAATTGTAATTATGCTCCTTGTTGTCATATGGTAATCTAGAGAATATGCCCTCTTAAGCTGCATACAATCATTGCTTATTGGATTTATCATTTGTCGACTTTGTTTCCTCTGCCACGAAGTAGTTGCCAACACCAAAATAACAAATGTAATTAATTCTAATGACCCAGAAAAATCTGCAACTTTCTTATATGCAATCAAAGCACAATTCATGAATCAATGGACAACTAGGTGTGAGAATGTCGCTTGAAATATTTGTGGGAAAAATTGCCACATTCTATGGGTGTCGAGCCTCCGGTTGGATTCATGAATTCTACCAACTTTATCAAATATTAGTGGACTAATTTTTGGATAGGAAGGTGCCAAGTATTCGAGATTAAAATTTCAATGTTGCAAATATGAGTGTAATATTTATTAATGGGGCATGATCAATATTAGTGGAATATTACTTAGAAACCAATGTTAGTAAAAATTTACTATTTTGAGTGTAATATTAAGATTTACTTTAATAATAATATTTTGAGTGAAATATTAATATTTATTTTAATAATTAAATTTGGATACACATCATTCAATTTCAATTTTAATTATGTAAATAATTTTCCTTTATTAATTAAATAATTTTTATGCTCATACACCAATATTAATAGATGGAAATATTGATATTTATAGTAAATAATAAATATCAATAGACATCACCATCAACTTAATTGTATAAACATATCTCATCTATCACTAAACTCTTTCATAATTTTGAATATTGAATGAATTTCATCATTCTCTTTTTTTTTAAGTAAATATTCACTAATATATACTATATATATATATATATATATTTATATTATATATATATATATATATATATTTATATGCGCTTAAAATAAAAGTTTCAACATCAATATTAATAATTATAATATGCATCATTGTTGCTGAGAACCTGCCTTTTATGCAAAAACTTGTGATTTGCAAGATTCCATTTTGAAGGCAAAATTCCTATCCTCTCATTTTTCTATTATATAGAAATTGGAATTGGAAGGGGATATATGGCACAACGAAATTTACATTATATCCAACTAATATATACTCATCTGCAGTTCACTAAATCGATTCAATCAAGTGACATATGCATTTATTGAAATTATTAATCCAAATGGTCAATGGTTTTGTCAGTCACATCATAATCCAAATCAAAGTGTATATGAAGACGATGCCATCTTTCCAATGTAAACTCTAGGAAAATCCTCTTAATACATTAAAATGTCAACCCCTGTGTCATATGTATAAATAAACAAACACATGGAAAAATGTGGACAATTCATGTGGAAATAAACTTAAGAAGAAAAACAAACCTAGAGTTTTTAAATAAAAGAGAGAAGCATGTTTAATATTTTAATAAATTTCATGAAATAAATCTGAAAATTGATATGAAGATGTTTAATATTTTAATCTAATATTTTAATAAATTTTATTTCATAAATATGAAAATTAATAAGCAAGGATGTGTATATAGATTATGAGGTTATTAATGATGATGATTAATGTTCAATAATTTTTGGGATTCAACTATTTTAAGTAAGTCACTTATCTATGACCATTTCTATGAGAGGTAGTCATAAATGACTAATTTCTCATGATATTTGAATAGTCTAATTTCTATGATGAATTTATGAATGAAGGAGAGCAATGGAGATGCAGAGCCTGTTTGAAAATGGTTAGGAATTTTTCTGCAGTTTATTGCCACGATTGCACCCTACCCACCATACCTACCCTAGCTGTCATCGTCCGCTTCCCTCGAGTTGCATCAACCGTAGTGGTTCCTGGTTCCCGTATCCCGTCGTGGTTGTCTGTAATAGTGCAACTAACCGTCCTTCTCCCCGATTACTACATACCCACCGATTTCCGATACTCTCAACGCGATGACGATTACGATGGTCCTAGAGGCAACTAGTGGAGAACATCTCGGAACATGTATGGAGCTTGACCTAGTAGACTATTCAGAGGACCCGTTGGAGAATGTCAATATCTAGAAAACCCCTCGCTGCGCTGCAGAAGAACTTCTACCCTTCTGCTGCAATCTAACAGCTATCATTGTGGGTCTACCTTCAATCTCGTGACCTTCTTGCTCCACAATGACATTCTCGGAGCCTCCTTCGATCTAGTTGTTTCCTCCCTCACCACCATAGTCACCCTCAACTGCAACTTTTGTATCTGCCTGCCTCCACCCTAACCCTAAGGTCGCAAGCTCTCAAACCCCCCTCTCATCCCACCCTGGTGGATCATCAAGTAGCCCCATGAGACACCTCAACCTGGCTTAGGGAAACCCAGAAGTTGATATACCTGAGGCACCATGATAGCTACGCGGCGATACGCCTGCTTTCGGAACCAATTCCAGTGACTGACCATCCTGCCTCGAAAACACTGCTACTAACCCTAACCAGTGGGAGGATAGTTCAGACGCCCCTGAAGAGCCGACATGGCTGGGAGAAAAGAAGAACTTCTTCGAAGCTAGAGGTGAAGACGTTATCCTCAGACTAGGGGAGGATATTCAGTGGGGTGACACCATGGACACGGCAGACCGGGTGTTGGTTGGAAGGATTTGCGGCTGAAGCTACACGATGGCTAGGCTTAAGATGTGGACCTCTGAGGTATGGGGGCAACACCTGGTGGACCTCCCAATTGTACAAAACTTTGTTAGGCGCTGGTTTGCTCTACGATTTGCTAGAGCCAAGCACACAAACTATGTCTTGTTATCCTTCTAGCATTTTGAGCATGCTCCATTTCTTCTCTGGCATTGGAACCCTCTTTTTGATCCAGAAAAAGAACAAATAGGAGTCAGGCCTATTTGGGTTCAACTACCTAGACTACCCCTTCAATTCTAGTCAAAGGATATATTCCGGCGCATCGGTAACACTCTAGGAACCTATCTCGAACATGATAGATCATATCTGGCTTCCAACATGATGGCATACACCAGGATTCTTGTTCATCTAGATACTCGGGGCGAACTTCAGGAGCATATCACCTTACAGTGGAAAACCTTCTCTCGAAAGAAAACCCTACATTACGAAGGTGTCCCTTTTTGCTACAGACAATGCCACAAAGTGGGAAACTTGTTCAGAGACTTTCCTTTGAATAAGAAGGCGAGGGAGGGAGATAAGGGGAAGGACACACGCAGAAAAACCCTCAAGTGTAGGGTAGCACTCTAGTGGTGGAAGAGGCAACAAATTTGGCACATTCAGAAGCAGTACTCACACCTACTAAGGAGACTAGAAAGAAGAGGGGAAAGGCACTCATTGATGCACCCTCTCCTCATCTAACCAAAGCAAGGGCGACTACTGAGGTTGCTTTCTCCACGGGTACGTCGAATACAAACTCCTTCTCTGTTTACTCTAATGTTTCTCCGCACTGCATTGATATAAGTTTTGTTTAGTTATATTCAGTTCATCCCCTTGCTCACACCTTCAACCTCCCCATATCTGTGGATTTCCCTATCAAAACCTCCTCCCCCACCATCTCCTGCACACACCCATCCTTTCCTGTTGAAGCTTTTCCCAATTCCGTTAACCATGCTCCCCCCCTCATTCCAACCCTCCATCCCTCAGATACCCCACCTGGGCTCGGCTTCAATCATAGGCCCCTGAAACCCTAGGTATCAGCCTGATTACCTCTCCCCCTCCTCTTAAGATGACCAGAGGTAGACCCTCCTCCCTATCCAAAGCTAAGCTTCAAGTTGGGGAAGAGATTGTTGTAGGCAAGCAACACTTAATGGACTGGGTACTTAGAGTAGTGAATACCCATGAGCTCCCTCCTCCATGAAATTACTTTCGTTCAATTGTAGAGGGTTGTGATGCAGGACCATTCAACGCAAGGAAAATCATTGTAATTAAGTAGACATAGGGGGTCATGTATTTTTAGGAAGTTGGATTCCTAAGTGATAAATTGATGTAATATTAGGCTTTTGAGTGCATAAAATAGAAATTAATTAGATAGTGAGAAGAAGTTGTAAATGCTCTCAAATAAATGAGAACATGAGTGGTGAATAAATGGCAAGGGTTAGAAGTCAATCATGACTCTTAAAACAATTTCATGATTCGAGGGATGAGAGAGAGCTTTCAGGAATTAATTGAAGTAGAAGTGCACAAAGGATTTAGGAGTCAATTCATAGGATTTAGGATTTGAACCAGGATTAGTTCAACAAAACTTTCTGGCATAAATGTAAGCCTATGGGCAGAGCACAAGGAGGCCACGATCTTGAAGAACAAGCCTATGCGAGACACAGAGTCTTGGATATGTAATTGACTATTTATATATATATA
>APFE030632559.1:82230-94088 GCA_000404065.3 Pinus taeda | reverse complement strand
ATACTTCATTATGTTAGAGGTACAATACAGTTTGGGATTCATTACAGTGCCAAAGCAACTCCTCTATTAGTTGGTTTCACTGATTCTGATTGGGCTGGTGACCCTGATGATCGGAAGTCTACTGCTGGTTATGTATTCACTCTTGGTTCAGGACCTATTACATGGGCTTGTAAGAAACAGGCTGCCATTTCTCTTTCGTCAGCAGAAGCAGAGTATCGTGGTGCCGTGGAAGCTAGTAGGGAAGCCTTGTGGCTTCGTCAGATCCTATCAGAATTTGGCTTTGAGCAGCAGCATCCGACTACACTTTGGTGTGATAATCAAAGTGCCATTCAGCTTTGCAAATATCCAGTTCAGCATCAGCGCAGCAAACACATTGAACTTCACATGCACTTCATCAGAAAGCTCATTCATGACCATGTTCTTGAAGTGCAATATTGTTCAACAGATGATCAGGTTGCAGACATCTTCACAAAGGCTCTCACAGAGGCGAAGTTCACTAAACTTCGATATATGCTTGGAGTTCAGGAAGTTGTCACTAAGGGGGGATAGGCTCTAGTGCCTCCTTCCTTCTCCTATTGTGTCATATTTGTAATTCCTTCAATCCTATCCCAAGTTGTTCTTAAGGGGGGATGTTAGGATATTCCGACACATAGGAAATAGTTAAGTATAACTTGGTCTAGTATAGAGTTAGGTAAAGTGTGTTTCTTTACTATGTACATTTTGTAACTTACAATCCGACGGTCACGATATGTAGTGATCCGACGGTTCATTCTCTCCTCGGTATTACCGACACTTGATCCGTGGCTTGACACCCGATTGGTCCATGAATTCTATTTAAAGCGCATGGAGGGTCATTTGTAGGTTCACCGTGCATGAGAGAAGCTTATGTAAATTTTCATTCTTTTATTAATAAATTGCTTGTAGTAGCCACGTTGGCGCAGGCCGTGGACTATTTCCCTCTCTGAGGGTTTTAACCATGCCAAAATACTGGTGTATTGATCTGTGATCTGTTTGTGAGCGGTGTCCTTTTGGTGTTCTGTCTGAGGAACTTACCCTGTAAATTCCTACAAGAAGCAAGTAAAGTGGCCGAGAGAAAAACTCAAGGAAGTTGAGTTAGAAATGGAAGATTCCATTTGTGAACCAGAACAGGGAGAAATTCTGGGAAAAAGTGAAGATGAAGACTTGAAGACTGAAAATTCAAGTGAGGCCAAAGGGTCACATGATTCTAAATCTAACAATTTGTGTATGTTTGTAGGTGAAACATGTAAAGAAGGACAATTTGTTGATATTGTCATAAAAGAGGAAGAAGACAAGAAGAATCTAAATTCTGTTATGGAAGAAGATGAGATAGATAGGCCTCATATATAGTTGGGTAAAGATATCAAGCAACCAAGTGAAGGGCTTGAAGAGATTGAAGAGGATACCATCGAAACATTTTTGAGTCATAAAGAGAACTTGGAACAACATGGAGATATGATGGTTGAAGCAACTAGTGAGACCGCAGGGTCTTATGTTTTTAAAACTGATAGTTTGTGTATGATGACAAGTATTGTAGGAGAAAAGAAACCTATTGAAGATATCTTCAGAGTAGATGAAGATCTAGAAGTAAAAAGTGACAAAGAAAACTTCTCACAAGAAGAATAATTTGACTGCATACAGAAGAAAAAGTCTATGGATGAGTCTAAAGAAGCTGTCATAGAGATGAAGAATCAAGATCTTATTCTGATGAAGAATGAAGGAATATTCTCTTAGAAAGGTAATCAAATAGTTTGACTAATGATTTTCATGAAGAACAAATGCAAGAGAATATTAATGCAAATGGTGAGACAAGGGTAGCTCTTGGAGAAGGTAAACAAAAAGAGATTAAAGGCAAACTTGAAGAAGGGACTATGTTAGCTGAAAACATAGTAAAGGATCATCAATTCACCATGATGATAGGCACAATGGAAATAGCCATGGAAGTTGTTGAGGTAGTCAGAAAAAAGAGAAAGACATCTACTAAAAGATGTTAAGAAGGAAGAAACCCAGGCAAAGGATTTAACCTTGGGAAAAAGGACATCTAATGATTTATTAGTAACAAAGGGAGGTATGGAAAATTGTGTGAAATTTCCAAAATCTACTCTAATTGAAATTATTAAGTTATATAGAAAATTAGATTTTCAGAAAAGGGAGTTGGAAAAATAGAGAATAGATGTTCAAGAGAGATTGCTGAAAAAGGAAAACAAAAACATTATCATGAACAAAAATCATAAGAAACAGGAGATGGATATGAAAGTTCAGCAGATTGACACTACAAAAGAAGGAGTTCACTACAGTGGACAAGAGTAGGAAGACATCATTAGAGCAGATGATGTGGAAGAGAGACTAGTTGACAGTCTCATGAATTATTTTGAGAATTCAAAATAGCACATTGATGTGCTAATAGAGGAGAAGGAAACAGAGTAGCAAACTAAATTTTTGCCAAAGGAAGATAAGGCACAAAAGACTTATGTTTTATTTTAACAAGTTTTTTGTGAGTGCCAGTTTTGTTGCAAATGCTAGAGGAAATTTGGCACAGATGAGCAGCAAAATAAAGATGAAAGAAGAAGATTTTGTGGAAGAACTTAATCCATGGAACAGATATGCTAAATTGCTGGAGAGAATGCTGGAAAGTCATGATTAAGTGCAGACAGAAATAATCATGAAAGAGCGCAAGGATGAAAGGGAGGCAGTCAGCATAGCAGTCACAACAAAAGTTGAAGCAAGAGTAACCAAAGAAAAAGTTGGAACAAGAGCAAAAGAAGAAGAAAAAGTAAACTAGCATCTACAAAGAGAAAGTAACTAGCATCATTTTAAAGAATTAGTGGACAACAACAACAACCTGAAACAAGGAGAAGGAGGTAGAAGTAAGACGCAGAACATGGACCAGTCTAAGGATGTACTAGAGACAAAGATTGACGAGATGTGGCAATTGATGATGATGCAGTCCAAATGGACGAAAATGGTAGCAGCAGAAAGGATGATCAATCAGAGTATGAACCTGATTGAAAAGGAGAAGAAAATGGAGCAAAAGACAGCAGAAGTGCAGCAAAAGAAAAAGAACAAGACATTTAGGTAGTTACAAAACAAAGTATGGGATCCAAGAAGACAAAGACCAGAAGACACATGATCAGGAGATCATGAATATTTTCTACTTTGGGAGTCTTATGCAGGAGCATTCAGCCCAAGGAAAATCATTGTAATTAAGTAGACATAGGGGGTCATGTATTTTTAGGAAGTTGGATTCCTAAGTGATAAATTGATGTAATATTAGGCTTTTGAGTGCATAAAATAGAAATTAATTAGAAAGTGAGAGGAAGTTGTAAATGGTCTCAAATAAACAAGAACATGAATGGTGAATAAATGACAAGAGTTAGAAGTCAATCAAGACTCTTAAAACAATTTCATGATTCAAGGGATGAGAGAGAGCTTTTACGAATTAATTGAAGTAGAACTAGACAAAGGATTTAGGAGTCAGTTCAGAGGGTTTAGGAGTTGAACCAGGATTAGTTCAACAGAACGTTCTGGCATAAATGTAAGCCTATGGGTAGAGCACAAGGAGGCCATGATATTGAAGAACAAGCCTGCGTGAGACACAAAGTCTCAGATATGTAATTGGCTGTTTATATTTATATATATAGATGTTTATTCCTGACCGTGTCAGTATGTTGAAGAGTATTTCATGAATGAATTACTTGTGAATTTGTAAGCTCTGTAACAGGTTGCAGGAAAAATTCTGAAGGATGCATAGGAACAAAATGGTTCAGAGGAATCATGAATGGATCCTTGAATCCAATTCAGGAAACAGAGGGAAGCTCCGGGGTGAAATAGCGAAGTGAGATTTCACAGAAGAGTAAAGCTCAGAGGTAGTTGAGCAGCAGAAGTAGAAGGAAAAGATTTGAAGGACTGCATAGAGGAAAAGAGTGATTCGGAGGATCATAATGGATTGTTGAATCCACTAGAGGGATCAAAGCCAAAGCTCAAGAGGAATCACGTAGTAAAACGACAGAAAGGGTGAAACCTTAAAGAAGTCAGAACTACAGAAGAACTGAAGAAATGGCATAAGACTTAAGTGAAGCAGAAGAGCGGAGTAAAGTATCAGTGCATAGCAGCGGTTTGATCTATAAGATCAACAGTCCAAATGATGTCACTGAGGAGCAAGGCAAAATATCGCTTCAGCGAAGTTTATTATACAGTTTATGTCCCACAAGCGAAAAACCCAACTTACACTAAGAATCAGCGCAAAACATAGTCAGATTTGAAATATGGACTTGAAATCCTATAAAGAGTGGCCTATATCCATATCGGGTCCGTAAGGATATCGGATCAGCACATGGAAGTGGAAGAGGTCTGGTCTTGAGGTTGAGCGAAACGTGATCGTGTGAGTTAATCACAACCGTAAGATCATCAACTAGATTGACAGTCACGATTTGGTCGCTAATTCTCAAACGAAGGAGTTAAGGTTAGCGGTTATTGGAATGTCGATGTGCCGATAGCGATAAAGTGTTGATTGGCGATTGAAGGCTTCAAATATTAGAGCTGTGGAAAGGGTCAGAGAAAAGAGTAGGGCTGACAGATATATAGATCTAGGTGAATTATTTTTGAAGTCCGAACAAAGGGTTCGGGCGGGGTTTTCCTTTGTATTCATGAAACTGTTGTGCCGAGCCTTTTTAAGACTAGAACGTATGTTAACTATTCTGATAGGCACATATTGGAGTCATGGAAGTGGTGAGGCATATATGTATGCATGACCCGCGAAAGGAGTGATGGTCGATTGCAATAAAGGTAGCCTCAGGAATTGTGTAGAAGCCGTATAAAGGCGGAAAAAGGTGTGTTTGCGTATGTTTTCCTTTGTAAATAGTTTTATAAGGAAAATAGTGTCGATGGGTAAGTTTTATGTATTAACCATATATAACCAATGATAAAAGGGAAAGGTTATATATATGCGGCTAAAAGAGTTGTATAAAGGTTACGAAGGGTTTTAATAGTCTCAGTAAGAGAGATTTGGGGAAGGCTTTAACAAAGGTTCAAATGAAGGATATGAGGAGGTAAATAGTCTCAATAGGAGGTTTAAGAAAGGTGATTGAGTTTCGATATAAAGGAACTGGAAAAGAGGGCCTTAACCATTTATGGTTGAAGATTTGACTCCTTTGAGAGTTAAATACTTGGGAAAAAAGTGTGGATACACTTTTATATGCATATGTGGGTGTAATTGGGGGTAACCCGTCATAAGGTTGGCTAGCCCTGACAAAAAACTAGCCATGAGAAGGTTGCTCTCAGCTAAAACCTTTGATATCCTATTTCTTCAATAAACCCTAGGCCAGGGTTGTTTCATTACCCACCTCTTTGAATCATGGCTACGAGGTTGGACATTTCACACCCTAAACGCATCAGGGAATTTTGGGATCCTTTCTCTGGGTGTAAACAACCATTCTATCAGAATCTACAATACTTGGGGGAGCTCGGGCCATCTAGGAGCTGACATTTACTACTCAGTGCTTGATTTTGAGTTTAGGGTTATCAACATATATAGCCCTTGTCACAACAGGGAGGGATATTGGAGCAAACTCTTAGACTCACACATCCTTCAAGAGGACAAGCTCATTTCTAGGGGGGGGGGGGGGGACCTAAATTTCTCCGTCTGTTATACAGAATCATGGGGGCACAATGCACAAAGAGATAACCTCTTAGATTTCTTTGAGACCATTCTGGAGGATCATAATCTCATAGATATCCCCTCCTCAAAAATCCTGCCTACTTAGAGAAAAAACGGATCAGGGGTGGACAACCTAACCAGAAGACTAGATAGATTCCTCATCAAGGAGCAACTGCTAAACTTGGGTCAGGGACTTAGACAGTGGGTGGGCTCAGGAGGAATATTAGACCATAGGCCGATCTACTTGGAAATTAGAGGGGGTATGAACAAACCAAAAGGTCCCTTCGAATTTAATGTTGCATGGATGAGAGACGCATATTATATCCATCTAGTAACTGATTTCTGGAGGGCTCATCCCCCTGTGGAAAAAAGGACTATATCAGAAGGATTTGCAAAAAACCTGAAAGAACTAAAAGGCCTCTCCAAAAAGTGTGCACATAAGAAGAGATTACAGGAAGATCATATACTCAAATTGACAGAAGAAGCCATAGAGGATTATGAGAATGAATATAAGATTATCTTCTCTTCCCCAGATCACAAAGAGCAGATAACCTCTCTTCTGGCTAAGAGAAACCAGATTCTTAAGGACAGGGAGGAGAGTTGGAGATTGAGAAGTAGAGCCATTTGGCGCAAGGAAGGAGATGATAACACCAAGATCTATCACAAATTCGTGAATGGATGCAAAGCTATAAATACTATTTGCCAGGTAGAAGATGAAAAAGGAGTACTTGTGAACACCTTCCCCTGAATAGTAGCTATGGCCACTGCCCACTTCAGGAACATCTATAAGACTCCCCTAAATGCCACCCTGGCTGAAACCATGAGGACAACTCAACTATTTCCAAGGTTTGTTGAGCAGGAAGAAGGTTTGGAATTGACAAAGGAGGTCTCCCTAGGAGAACTGGAAGACACATTTAAATGGTTTAAGCGAGAAAAAATACCTGGCCTGGATGGCTGGAATGTGGAACTCTACCTGGCCTTCTTTGATACTCTGGGTGGGGACCTTCTACAAGATATAGAAGAATGAAAATCCTCTGGAAGAATGTATTTGAGGCCTACAACTCAACCTTTATCGCCCTTATACCCAAATCGGATAATCCCACCTCTTTCAATGACTTCTAGCCCATCTCCTTGTGTAACTATATCTACAAGATCATCTCCAAGATAATAGCCAATCGCCTCCAGCCGATCTTATCAAATCACATCTCAACTAAACAATTTTCCTTCTTACAGAATAGTCAAATTCATGAAGCAGTCGAAACTACTCAAGAAGTTTTATATTCTATTTAGACCCAGAAGCTCAAAGGTATGGTCCTAAAAGTTGACCTCTCGAAAGCCTTTGACAGAGTAAATTGGCTATTCATTAGAATGATATTAACACACTTTGTTTTTCCATATGAATTCATAAGATGGATTATGTGCTGTATTACTAATGTAACATTTAGTGTTCTTATTAATGGAGTGGCCTCTCCTTTCTTCCACTCTGAAAGAGGCCTCATAAAAGGATGCCCACTATCTCCGCTTTTCTTCTTACTCATCATGGAAGGACTCAGTTGCATAATAAAGGAGGAACACCGATGAGGTAGGCTTAGGGGGATCCGCATCACTGAAGGATGCACATTGACACACTTGCTCTTTGTAGATGACGTGTTGCTCTTCCTAAATGGGAGTATTTGTGACGTGACTGCTCTTCTCAACTCTTTCACTATCTTTCTAGTAGCCATAGGCATGTTGGTTAATGATGAAAATTCCACTATAATGGGTATAGGATGCTCACCATACGAGATTCATTATGCACTGCGAAGATTCCCTTATACCCTACAACACTTGGATGAGGGACTAAAATACTTGGGCTATAGATTAAAGCCCCTTGGATATAAGAACGTTGATTGGATCTGGCTTATAACCAAAATGGAAAAAAGGCTAAACATCTGGTACCACAAATATTTATCAACAGCAGGAAGGTTGATACTCATTAAATCAGTTTTGGAAGCCACCCTAGTATACCAAATGTCTTTAGCATGGATACCAAGGGGAACACTGGCCAGAATAAAAAATCTATGATGTAGATTCCTCTGGAAAGGGAAACAACTAGGAAGGATATTTGCCTAGACCAAATGGGAATCTCTAGCACTCCCAAAGAAATGGGGAGGATGGGGAATTAAAAGCCTTAGTACTTTCTCCACAGCCCTGGCAGCAAAACTAGGGTGGCAGATAGTCACTTCGCACAACTTATGGACTAAGGTGGCTATCTCTAAGTACATAGCTCTTTCAAACCTCATGGATTGGATTCATCAACCCAGTGGATACAAGCCGGAAAATTAAACATATGGAAAGTAATCTTGCAAGCAATTCCCCTTATCAAGGATGTCCTCACATGGAGAATAAAGTCGGGAGATGTTGTCAGAATAGGGATTGATCCCTGGATTGGATGTGGGAATGCTCACAGACTCCCACAGGAGCTTAGAACATACCTCACCACCAGAGGGATCTCTCACCTTAGTCATATAATAGACAATGATTGTTCCACTTTTTTTCAACAAGCATGGAAATCTGGGAGGGCATTACAGATCCCAAAACCATGGCAATAAAACTGGAAAGAATACACGGAGGCCCTCACAGAATCCCATATCAGGATTCAGGAAGGGGAGGATGAGTTAATTTGGGCACATGAGAAGCATGGGAAATTAGAAAGAGGACTTAGAGGGCTATTAAGTACAAGAGAAGTTAAGTTACCATATCTTGTAATGCATTGGAAGAAATTATGACTCCTCAAACTCTCAAGATAGAAGGACATATCAAGAAGAAAAAGATTCAAATAATGAAAGATCACATCGAGCATCAACAACAAGTTCTCTAACTTGGAGAAGGCATTCAGGTTGGCAAGAAAAATTGAAAGTGAAATTATGGAAACAATGAATCCCACCACTCACGACTATAATTATGAAAGTGTTTTTTCTCCTAGCCTTTCACAAGCTACAAGGTTTACATGACAATAATTGGAAGAAAAAAGAGAAAAAAGGGCTTTGTTACAATTATGATATCAAATACACTAAAGGTCATAAGTGTGCTAAGAAGAAATTATTTTACATAGATTATGAAGAGGAGGAAGAAAAGGATCAAGAAACATCAAAAGAAGAGGATATACAGCAGGAACCAACCCTAGAGAAAGAAGAAATGAATCCAACCATATCTTGTAAAGCATTAGCAAGAATTACCATTCCTCAAACTCGCAAGATAGAAGGACATATCAAGAAGAAAAAGGTTCAAGAAGTGAAAGATCACATCGAGAAATAAGAAATGAATCCAACCATATCTTGTAATGCATTGGCTGGAATTACCACTCAAACTATCAAGATAGAAGGACATATCAAGAAGAAAAATGTTCAAGAAGTGAAAGATCACATCAAGCATCAAGAAATGAATCGAACGATATCTTGTAATGCATTGGAAGAAATTACGACTCCTCAAACTCTCAAGATAGAAAGACATATCAAGAAGAAAAAGATTCAAACATTGAAAGATCACATCGAGCATTAACAACAAGTTCTCCAAATTTTAAAGGATAAAGCTACTTTGGTGCAGAATCGAATGAAACAATGGGCAGATCAACATCGTAGTGAAAGAAGTTTTGATGTAGGCGATTGGGTATTTTTACGACTACATCTCAAGCAAGCTATTTATGAGAAGGAAATGTTGGCAATACTACATGCACTTAAGAAATGACGACCTTACCTAATGGGAAGACACTTCAAGGTAAAAATGGATCATGATAGTTTTAAATAATTTTTAGAACAAAGATTATCTTTAGAAGAACATAAAAAATGGATCACAAATATGTTGGGTTATGACTTTGAAATCATCTACAAAAAAGGGAAGCAAAATATTGTTGGATATGCACTCTCAAGAAAGGATGAGGATGTGGAAGCATTTTTTTGTCCTATTTCTATTATCTAACCAGATTGGACAAATGAAGGAAGGGATGAATGGAAGAAGGATGAAGAAGTGTGCCCACTCATTCAAAAGTTGTAGAAGATCCCAATTCAAACAATATTTCCAGAACTTGACGAGGAAGGAAAAAACATATTGGAGCCTGGAGCATTCAAAGAAACAAGAACCCGATAGTTACGAAATCAATCAATTTCAGAGTATCTCATCAAGTGGAAGAACTTACCCGCTGAAGATTCCACGAGAGGACAAGAATTTTATATAGAAGCATCAATAACTACTCAAGCATTGGGGACAACACTTTTTGAAGGTGATGGGCATGTTAGGTCCCTATACTACTAGGGTAACCCCTTATTGTTATTAGTACAAACCCCTTATTATATTGTTGTGTCCATGTAGTCCCCGTAGTGTTATTATTGTGCCCCATAGAAGCCCACTATTGTTATTAGTGTGACTTTACATTATTATTCCTATGTCGACTCTGATTATATTATGACCCCTTAGACTCCTATATATAGAAAGGAGGTCTTGTCGTTTGTATCATCCAAGAATTTTTCATTTGTGTAATGTAAAGGAGGTTGCCCCCTCGAAAAGACTTATTTATAAGGCATTGATCTATCTTTTCTATCTTTCTGTGAGCCGGTTTCCTAACAAAAGTTCACATGTGTATCTTTTTACTAAGGGGAACGCACAAGCTACTATGTAGCATTTGTTTTATAATGTATTATTTCTATTTTCTTCTTTAAAAGTGTCATTTCTCTTTTTTAATAATATCTAATATGTAGTTCTGTTTTTTATTCTCCTCTCTTCTTTAAGAGTGTCATTTCTCTTTTTTAATATAATTTAATATGTACTATTTTTTAATAATATCTAATATGTAGTGTACAGGAATTAGTTTGTGTGGGATTTTAGGTTTAAATTTCATAGAAAGAGGTGGAAGAAGATCCAATTCCCACAATCCTCACTCAATTTTGGGGACAATATCTTGTAACTAGATAAACTATTCTTCTAGACCTAATGTGAGCAAGTCCTAAAGTAAGCTATTCCAAGATTTGAGAAATGAAAAAATAAAAACACATCAAATGACCTTATACTTTTTTTTTATATAAATTTAATACACACACACACACACACACACACACACGGCACTAAGATGATGGTGTCCATTAAAAGCGAAATTTGAGATCTTTAAAAAGTTAAAAGAAGATTATAACTTTTAAATTCCTAGTTTTCACTAAAAAAAACATTAAGAAAAGTGTTTTGAAATAATCATAATTTTGATAAATTAAGAGATTATGAAGATCATTATTTTGAAATTGTGATTTAATTTGAATATATGTAAGACATTGTAAAGGAAATCATCTTTCATCTACAACCCTTATCTCAAAGATGGGAGATTTTGGTATTTCTCCCTCTCTTAGGGATCCTTCAACAGAGTTTGGTTATGTAGCTAATGAAAATTGATTCATTTTTTTAGCAATATAGATTTTCTTCTTTAAGCTAATGAGAATTAAGATTAAAAGTAACTATTTTTAATAATATATTAAATTCTTTTATCTTCTTAATTCTTTATTATACTTCAAATTCTCTTTAAATATAAAAATAATAATAATTTTAATTTATAGTATTTATATAAAATATATCATATAACCATGCATATAAAATATTCCTATAACCATCTTTTTTATACTATCTTTGTTTTTAAATACTTTTTCATTTTAAACTAACTATAAATGAATATAAAATAACCATAAAATTTAATAAAATACCCATAAAATTTATTTTAAAACATCCAAATGTCTTGGATACTATTTGTGTAACTAACTCACACCAAAAAAGGATACTATTTGTGTAACTAACTCACGCCAAAAAAAGTCTTCAATAAATTGTTAACGCCAAAGAATAACCTATTATATATATTCTTTTTCCCTATTATTTCTTAATATAATCTTCTAAAAAATTATCAATATCTTGACTATAATCTTGCAATAAATCTATCAATATCTTAAATAATGTTGAAAAATACAGTAATATAAGAAAAAAGCATAACACTTTTGCACGAAACCATTTCCCTAAATTCCAACTAACACACATGAAAAAATCACCTCATTCAATCACACCCTTTAGTTATAATTTTTCCTTGACCTTTTCTTATATGTTATTTTCAGCATGGTTGGATTTGGTAACATTCACCAGCCCTTTACTTATTTTGCTTTGTTTTATCATACAATATTTA
>APFE030632559.1:17487-73392 GCA_000404065.3 Pinus taeda | reverse complement strand
AGGAAGTTGTTTTAGTTGAAAAGGTTTTGATATCTCTATCTGCTAAATTTGATTCTAAAGTATCTGCCATAGAAGAAAAGGAGAATGTGCAGAAAATCACCATGTCACAGCTTCATGGGATCTTAACTGCTTTTGAAATGCGACAAGAAGTACCACCAGAAGCTGCATTCGAAGTATCAGAGGAAGAAGATGAAGTAAATTTTGTCAAGAATCTTGAACGGGGAACTGGACGGTTCAAAGGTAAGCTGCCTTTCAAGTGTTTTCTATGTGGTAGAGTTGGTCACTATGCTGCTAGATGCCCTCATAACAAAGGAAAGATATTTGAAGAAGATGGTAGAAGCTATTATACCCATATTACAAGTTCATTCAATGATAGTGAAGATATTAAAAGTCTCATGGCACGAGAAAAGAAGAATGCTTCATCCAATAATAGCAAAGCTATTAAAAGTCTCATGGCACATGAAAAGAAGAGTGCAAAAACTGAAGAAGTTGCCAAATTAAAAGAACAATTGGAGACAGAAACCAGGGTAAGGGAGCAATTGCAGGATATAGCAAAGGATCAGAACACAACTATTCAGAGACTTGAATCAAAGATCCTCTCTCTAAAAGAAGATCTTGAAAATCAAGAACATGAAGTAATCAAACTAAAGCGACAAGTGGAAAAAGGGAGAAAAGCTGAAGAAGACCTAAGGAATCAGTATCTGATAGAGAAAGAACAACATCAAGTTGAGGTAAATATATTGAATGGTAAAATAGAAGAAAAGGATAAGCTTTTACGATTTCAAGATAGTACTAAAATCTTGGATGATATTCTTAATAGTCAAAGGTCTCCTGCTATCAAGACTGGTCTTGGTTTTCATGAATATGTTGAAGGTGAATCTAGTTCACAAGGTGAGGCAAGAAACTCTAATGAGAAATCTGAAATGCTCAACAAGGAACAACCAAGGAAAGAAATTCCTCAAGGAAAATCCTTTACCCCTAACTATGGACGTAATAGACGATTATTTCCTCCACTGAATAACGTTGAATGTTATGTATGTCATAATCTTGGATATGTTGCAGCCAGATGTAGAAGTAGAATGGTTCGAGAAAGATCATCGCATCCCAGGTATTTCAGAGGATATTGCTTTGCCTGCAATGCATATGGACACAAAGCAATTCACTGTGATAGAAGGAACATGAGAAATGTAAGGTGTTATACATGCAACAACTATGGGCATAAAGCAAGGGAGTGCAGGAGCAGATTTCAAAATTCAAAACAAGAGGACCATACATCATCACAGTTCCAGGAATTAAAGAAGACAGAGACAGAAAAGTATGGCATAACTCAGACAGCTGACACAACAGACACAGGGGAATCTGAAAGTGATGAATTTCAGTATTCCTTACCCTGATATAATGAAGACAAGTAGTGTATATACGCGAGTTACAGACTGCAAAATCACGTATATGAAGAAAGGGCAGCAGAACAGACCTAGGTTCAGTCATGGTTGGCTTAGGCTCAGGAGGAGCAGAACAGACTCAGGAAATGGTTCAGTCATGGTTGGCTCAGGCTCAGGGGGAGCATATACTTCAAATAACTCATTGTTGGCATTATGGTTAAATGATACATCAAAGGAATAGTATGGCAGGCCAAAGCTTATGGTACAGATCTGAATAGTTGGTCTTAGAACCAGCATGTACTCAGGGGGAGTATGGACAGTATTATCTTGGTACGCCCTTTGCCCTTGATGTCAAAGGGGGAGAGTGACTTGGTGTGGTGTTGCCATCAAGTCCAAAGGGGGAGATTGTTGGCATTATGTTTCAAGTGTTGTCCTTGATGGCAACTCACTCAGAGGTTGGTACAGGTGCTCAGAGATTGGTACAGGTGATGGCAACTCAATCAGAGGACAGATCTTAGTACAGCAGGACAAGAAAGAGATATACGCAGGTTCATCAAGGCGAATCAGCGTATACACGCAGGTTGGATTCAGTAAAAGCGCGTACATGTGAAAAGTACCGTTGGTCCGTGGCAGTTAGTCCTTGGAAGTTGTGCCTATGGTTTTGGACCATGGTGTCTCGACGGACGTGTTGATCCCTAGTTTCGAAGTTGATGGTATTGGTTTGTTATGGTTTTGGACCATGGTATTGAGCAAGGCCTAAGGCTATATAAGGAGAAGATCATTAGGCAAAGAGTGTGTATTGGGTGTCTGACGAAGTGAGAGGATCTGGTATTGCTGGTTGTCTGTTCGGGAAGTTTGGCAAGGGTCGGATCTGACAGCGGAGGCATAAGTAATCATTTCTAGATCTGTACGCGGGTTTCCTTTGGAGAAAGTGCGTATACACGCGGTTTCGGTAAAGTGCAGTAGCGTATGCATGATAAAGTTTGATATCTCAGGTTGCTGCTGATTCTGGTGGTTGTTACAGAGTTCTGGTCTCTGGTTTGGGTCCTGTGTTCTTAATGACAGGGTTTCAGTGATTCAGTATTGGGTTGTTTAATGAATTATGATGCAAGTTTAAGTTGATGATTGTATTGCAGTAATGTTTGTTTTGTACTCTTGGATCCAGTCTGAAAATTGATGAAACGTGGTCCCTGAAGATTGTAGGGTCAGCACCTACGTACTAGTAAATGGATCAGCTAGTACAAGAGCTGAGGGGGGTTGTAGCTCCCTTCCAGAAGTAGTGGAAAACGAGAGAGGGTTGTAGCCCTCTGCAGCTTGTAGCCTGCATACTGGTAAAGGACTGCACCAGTATATTGTAAAAGAAGTTTCTCATTAAGAAGAAAGAAACGAATTGCAGCAGGTGGTTTTCACCCACATTGGGTTTCCACCTTATATCATGGTGTTCATATGTGTGGATCTTGTGTGATGCCCTGTTCTGTTATACTGCACCTATTTACTGTTAATATGCTTAATAATGTCCTGATGCATTTACTGAAGATTAAGCTAACTGAATTATAAGATCTCTGGGTATATGCTATTTTCTTTAGACACAGTCGCGTGTATACACTGGTTGACTTCATAGAAGCAGCGTATATGAATCTGAGTATGAAATTGAAAAGTTTTATCTGATTTGTTAATACTGATTCACCCCCCCCCCCTCTCAGTATTATTTCCAACAGGTTGTACCATCAATCTCGTGACATCGAATCTCATGGAATGACTACTTGCACATTGAATGCTGACACCTACACTCCACTTTGAAAAGTGGCCGAAAAACGAAATGATCAAATGAAT
This sequence comes from Pinus taeda, assembly GCA_000404065.3. NCBI lineage: Eukaryota > Viridiplantae > Streptophyta > Pinopsida > Pinales > Pinaceae > Pinus > Pinus taeda. The sequence goes on along the minus strand of APFE030632559.1, from coordinate 70,177 downwards.
AATCTAAATGCACCATCAGATTTGTGGCATCGAATAGGGTAAAATTGACTGTCAAATTTCTGAATTCTGACAAAGTGAGAATCTGGGGCTTAAGGAATCTTTTAGATTCCCTCCTCCGGGTCGTCTGAAGATCTGCTTCTCAAATCAAAATTCTAACTGCGCCATTAGGTTCATGTCACTGAGAGGTGTAAAATTGACATAAAATTTGTCCAATTTGGACACTAGCAAATTTTTGCTCCCCTGAGAATTTGGCTCAATCATTGTTTTGCCTATGTTTTTTTCTAGAATCACGGTTCCACCTGCAAAACAATTAGAAATTATCTCGATTTTTGTGCACGCTTCTCATTCCTCCATCATGGGCGCACTTAAGAAAATCAGGGTTTAAATATAATTTCATTGGTGGGTAAACCAATAGAATTGGTTTAGCACATTGGTAAATTTGGTATTTGGTTGGAGAGAGTTCGGAGGATCAAATCTCGACTGATGCAGGAGCATGAGGCTTGAAGATAAAAAACTTCAATTTTATTCCAAAAATACAAAAAAAAGTTTACAAGCAAAGGAGTGGGATACTTTAGCTGTCACTTTACAAAGCTTTCTATATAGGATTTGAACTAGAATTCAGGGATTTGCATTAGCTTGTAATTAATTCAAGTAGTTAGGCTTAGTTGAGATTCTCGAGGAGAACATCCTATAGATTAGATAGGATTAGGCAGTTTCGATCCTTTGATTTAGGATCTGGTTGTTGTATGTACAAGTATTTATGTAAGTTTTCAATTAATGTAAAGGGATTTGGCTATGGAGGATTAGTCTGTAAAATTTTAAGTCTCTCTATATTTCTATGTATTCTGCGCATGAATGGTTAATCCCAAAGGTTTGAACTTCCTTCGAAATATTCTTGAATGTTGTTGATTTCTAGTTTGGCCCTTTAAAACTAGATTTTATATAATCTTCTATTATCGCATCTAAATCTTCATTCACTATGTATTGAGTTAAGAGGGATGTATTTCGAACCCATATAGTTTACTTAGTGATATCCTGAATATAACTTAGACATAGTTTAAACTTGGCGGAAGCGCTAAAACCTTGGCGGAATGAGGAAAGCTCGACAAAATTTGCAAGAAACCTAGGAAAAGGTCTGAACCATCCAATCAACAGATCCAATAGATCTAATGTTATCATGTGCTAACAAGCACAAAAGTGAAATAGAATATAAAGGCGGTCTTCGTAGGTGAAAGTTGTTTCTCACGCTGTCTCAAGGTGGTAAGTTGTATTTTGATAGTTCACGCGATTCCACTTAGCGGATGACACGTATCAGAGGAAAACTACTTTTCTCGCGTGTTCTTGGCTCGTTAAACATCATGCACTATTCCATGCGATATTATGTGTCAACCATTGGATCAAGCAGAATTGATCAACGGTGGAGATCATTTGGCTAGTTTGTGAGTGGGGAAAGCGATAACCGTCGGATTGAGTGTTGAGATTGATGGCAGCGAATTAACACAATAAAGTTTGTGGAATGACAGACGCGACAAGGTTATAAACCAAAGTTTTAATTCTTTTTTATTCCGTGGGAAAAGTGAAGGTTTGCCTTATTTCGATTAAATTCAACAATTTTTCTATTTTGGCATAAAATATAAATTTAGAGGTTGATGACTGATATTCCAAAGGAAACCCGAGAAGAAGTCACGCCTGAACTAGAAGAGATCGTTTCTGGTTTTGAATGGTTATCCTTAACACCTGCAACTAGCCCACCATTAGTGGTATTAGAGCAGTTTATTGACACTGATCAGGATCTCAAAGATCACAGAAAGAAGTCCAACGTGGCTTTCAGAGTTGGAGGAAGACGTGGTCAAAGAAGAGGAAGACCAGTTGCAAATGCTGAAGTTTTGGAAGCTATGCAATAGATGCAAGCTAGATTGGAGGTAGTGGAAATGGGAAATCAAGGAGATGCAGATGATGGAGATGCCAGTGAGCCTGAAGTTAAAGCTGCAGAAGCAGAGGAACCTACAAAAATTACTCCTAAAATGAGATTCTTGAAATCAATGTTAGGATCCACATCTAAACCCAGACTTGAGGGTACAATTTATATAGGAGGTTTAAACCCTGAGGGGTTGATAGACTGGATTAATCGCATGGAAAAAATTCTATGGCTATGAAGAAGAAAGAGGGTGAAATTTTCTATCACAAAATTGAAAGGACATGCAACACTTTGGTGGGATGTAGTGTAGGAAGAAAGAAAAAGACTTGGAATTTGTCAAATCATAGCGTGTTGTTAAAGATATCCAGGATCGCTATAAGGTTATTTCCACAGGTACCAGAGTTGGAGAATTGTATAAGATGAATGTGACCAAGACAGGGCATCAAGTATTGGCATACAACAATGTCAATAGAAAATTTATGGCATCAAAGGTATGGGCATTTAAATCACAATGATTTAATGTTACTTCAAAGAAAAACAATGTTTGAAGGTCTTCCTATTGTGAAGAATAATCATGTTGAATGTGAATCATGTGCACTTGGCAAGCAACATAGAGAGGAATTTCCAATACAAGAAGAAAGAAGGCAAAGAGAAATACTTGAATTAATTCATATTGATGTATGTGGACCTATGCAAACTAGATCTCTTGGAGGAGCATTGTGCTTTCTTATTTTTTTTTATGATAGATATAGATACACTTGTGTCTATTTCATAAGAAATAAAAGTGATTTTTTTCGTACTTTAAGGAATTCAAAAGTATATTGCAAAAGTCATGGGATTCTACAACAATTTACAGTGCCTCATACACCTCAGCAAAATGGAGTTAATGAGAGGAAAAATAGAATACTAATGGAATGTGCATGAAGCATGCTTCAAGGTAAAAATATCTCAAATGGTTTTTGGCCTAAAGCCATTAATACTATTGTTTATTTGAAAAATAGGAGCCCAAACAAAACTTTAAATCTGAAAACACCTTTTGTAGCATTTTATGGATATAAACAAAAAGAAAACCATTTATGTTTTTGGATGCAAGGCATTTGCTCATATTCCAAAAGATGAAAGAAGAAAACTTGATGCAAAATCAATTAAGTGCACATTCATTAGTTATTGTGATGATCAAAAGGCATACAGGTTGTTTGATCCTAATTCACTTAGATTTCTTGTAGGTAGGGATGTGGTGTTCATGGAAATGTAGATGAAGGTGATAAAATGAATAACACAGGTGTATGGCATGATGTTGATGATTATGTCAAAATAGAAAAATGTTTTGAACAGGTAAAACAACAAGTATGCGAATAGGTATAGGTTCAAGAGCAGGAAGCATCCAACAATCATGACACTCCAAGAAGAGAACAAGAGACTCCACAAAGAAGAAATAAGGATGAAAGCAATAAAACTCTAAGGAGGTCATCATGTCAAATTCAATCACCTATAAAGTACAAGTATTATGCATTGATATCTCATGTAATGAATTTTGTAGAACCTTCCAGTTATGAAGAAGCTAATGAATATAAAGAATGGAGATATGCAATGAATGAAGAATACAACTCTATAATGAATAATGACATAGGATGAAAATAGTAGTTCAAACCAAATTTTAATGTTGATGGTAGTATTGATAAGTATAAAGCTAGATTGGCTGCAAAAGATTATTCACAAAAAGAAGGCATTGATTATGAATATACTTCTGCACATGTAGCTAAATTGAATGCAATTAGAATCATGATTGCATTAACTACAAAACAAAATTGGAAAATGCATTATTTAGATGTCAAATCTGATTTCGTGAACGGTGAATTAAAAGAAGAAGTTTATTTGGTTCAACCTGAATGGTTTGTAAAGCATGGATAAGAACATATTTTTTGCATATTAATGAAAGATTTGGATGGTTTAAAACAAGCACCAAGATCTTGTTATGTGAAATTTGATTCATTATTTAATGAAAAAGGTTTTGTGAGAAGCAAAATGGATCCTAACTTGTACATCAAGAGAGATGAATATGGGAATATTGCCTTGATAACTTTATATGTTGATGATCTTATCATAATAGGAAGTGCATTCAAGTTGATTGAAGAAATTAAATATCAGTTGTCACACGTATTTGAAATGAAGGATCTTGGTGATTTGCATTATTATTTGGGTCTTGAAATTTGGACGAAATCTGGTAAGACAATCATCGCACAAAGAAAATATGCGAAGACAATCCTTGAAAGATTTCATATGTTTGAATGCAAACCAATGTTCACTCATTTGGAATAGAATTCCAAGTTGTACAATGATGATGGATTTAAAGAAGTGAATGGAAATTTGTATCGTCAATTGGTTGGAAGTTTGAACTACCTTACCACTACCAGGCCAAATATAGCGTATTTTGTCAGCATCCTTAGTCAGTTTACTAATTCAGATATTGATGACTATTGATATTTATATTTTGTATATTGATGAATCTGATGTTGAGTTGGTAGGTTTTTCTAATTCAGATTGGGCTGGAAGTCCTGATGATAGAAGATCAACCTTTGGATATGCATCCAATTTAGGATTGGGAGTCATATCATGGAGCAGCAAGAAATAACCAATTATTTATTGTTAATCTAGATAAGTTGAATACAAGGCCTTGACCAATGAAACTTGTGAAGCTATTTGGTTAAGGAGTATTATTGAAGATGTTGGAGAAAAACAAAGAGGACCAACAAGCATCATATGTCACAACCATAGTTCCATGAAACTGACAAATAATCCAATTTATCATACCAAAACAAAACATATTGAAGTCCAACATCACTTTGTAAGAGAAAAGATACAGTCAAATGAGATTAATTTAGTCTATTATAATGCAAGTGAGAATGTAGCTGACATCTTTAACAAGCCTCTTGGAAAGATGAACTTGAAATATGTAGATAATAGCTAGGCATTGTTGAAAATCGATTTCTCCATTAAGGGGAGATGTTGGAATATTGTAGAAATGATATATCCAGATAGGGTTTATGAGTTTTGTTCTCGTAGTTAGTGTTTGAGTCTATATGTCATGAATTGTGTCTTCGTAGTTTGTGTTGTGAGTTGGTGATCTGAATTATTTGAATCTAGATTGTCCTAGAAGCTGTCTATGTGCGCCTATATAATATATTGGTTGTCCAAGTAGTTTGATCAATGAGATTTTATTTCATTCGTGTGCATCTCTTTGTTTTTGTAATAGTATTTAAAGTAGGAATATTTGAATGTGAAATATCCTTGAAAAAGTAATATATTTTTACTATTTTTAATTATTTAATTATATAAAAATATATTTTAATATTAAAAAAAATATAATATACATTTCATAACATAATATTATATAAATTAAATTAATTATTAAAATAAAAGTTTCTTAAAAACAATTATTCTATATATAAACATACCAACAAAGATCCATGTGAATTTGATTTTCTAAATATCAAGATATTTATTATCTTTATATATATATATATATATATATATATATATATATATATATATATATAAATTAATTTTTATATTAATTCTAATATACTTATAATTATATTTTTCCAACCACAAAAATATACATTGTAATCCTTCTCAACTCATAGGAAACACATTTTTGAAAGCTCAAATCACATGTTTAAAACACAAAATGAATTTATAGCATCATAACCTAGAATCATATGTCATTAGTATTTGAGTGTATTTTGCAAACAAATTATGCTAAGTAGATATCTATTTTACTAATCTAAACATATACAATGTTTTTTTGGTGTTTCCTATTATATAGAGATGTCAATTGTCTATTATTTAATCAAATGTATATATCTAATACTTACTTTCTACATAAAGTGCATAGCCTTACAAATAATGATCAAGTTCACATGTGTATCTTTTTACTAACGGGCAGGCACAAGCTACTATGTAGCACTTGTTATGCATGCCCAAGTAGGTATTATGGGTGCCCCAACAAGTATTACACAATAGGTATTGAGCTGACTACATATTAATTTAGTCAAAGATGTAAAATATTTTACAAATTTACAAAGTATAACTTTAATTTTTATATTGGCATTTATGTTTAATGTTATTGGTTGGAAGTTTAGAGATGTTATTGTAAAATGTATTGTAACACATGCAACATGAATTGCAACCTGTATTGAATTCTTTGTACCTATGCTCATTGATCTGCAACTTGTATTCAACTCTTTGTACCTATGCTCATTGACGTGCAACCTGTATTGAATTAATTGTAATTATGCTCCTTGTTGTCATATGGTAATCTAGAGAATATGCCCTCTTCAGCTGCATACAATCATTGCTTATTGGATTTATCATTTGTCGACTTTGTTTCCTTTGCCATGAAGTAGTTGCCAACACCAAAATAACCAATGTAATTAATTCTAATGACCCAGAAAAAATCTGCAACTTTGTTATATGCAATCAAAACACAATTCATGAATCAATGGGCAACTAGGTGTGAGAATGTCGCTTGACATATTTGTGGGAAAAATTGCCACATTCTATGGGTGTCGAGCCTCCGGTTGGATTCACGAATTCCACCAATATTAGTGGACCGAGTTTTGGATAGGAAGGTGCCAAGTATTTCGAGATTAAAATTTCAATGTTGCAAATATGAGTGTAATATTTATTAATGGGGCATTATCAATATTAGTGTAATATTACTTAGAATCCAATGTTAATAAAATATTTTGAGTGTAATATTAGATTTACTTTAATAATAATATTTTGAGTGAAATATTAATATTTATCTTAATAATTAAATTTGGATACACATCATTCAATTTCAATTTTAATTAAATAATTTTCTTTTATTAATTAAATAATTTTTATGCTCATACACCAATATTAATAGATGGAAATATTGATATTTATAGTAAATAAATATCAATAGACATCACCATCAACTTAATTGTATAAACATATCTCATCTATCAACTAAACATCTTTCATAAATATTTGAATATTGAATGAATTTCATCATCTAATCTTTTTTTTAAGTAAATATTTCACTTATATATATATATATATATATATATATAATTATATATATATATTATATATATATATTATATATATATATATATTAAGCTTTAAAATAAAAGTTTCAACATCAATTTTTAATAATTATAATATGCATCATTGTTGCTGCGAACCTACCTTTTGTGCAAAAACTTGTGATTTGCAAGATTCCATTTTGTAGGCAAAATTCCTATCCTCTCATTTTTCTAATATATAGAAATTGGAATTGGAAGGGGATATATGCCACAACAAAAGCTACATTATATCCAACTAATATATATTCATCTGCAGTTCACTAAATCGATTCAATCAAGTGACATATGCATTTATTGAAATTATTAATCCAGATGGTCAATGGTTTTGTCAATCACATCATAATCCAAATCAAAGTGTATATGAAGACGATGCCATCTTTTCAATGTAAACTCTAGGAAAATCCTCTTAATACATTAAAATGTCAAACTCTTGTGTCATATGTATAAATAAACAAACACATGGCAAAATGTGGACAATTCATGTGGAAATAAACTTAAAAAGAAAAACAAACCTAGAATTTTAAATGAAAGAGAGAAGCATGTTTAATATTTTAATACATTTCATGAAATAAATCTGAAAATTGATATGAAGATGTTTAATATTTTAATATATTTTATTTCATAAATATGAAAATTAATAAGTAAGGATGTGTATATAGATTATGAGGTTATTAATGATGATTAATGTTCAATAATTTTTGGGATTGAACTATTTTAAGTAAGTCACTTATCTATGACCATTTCTATGAGAGGTAGTCGTAAATGACTAATTTCTCATGATATTTGAATAGTCTAATTTCTATGATGAATCTATGAATGGAGAGAAATGGAGATGCAGAGCCTGTTTGAAAAGGGTTAGGGATTTTTCTGCAGTTTATTGCCACGATTGCACCCTACCCACCGTACTTACCCTAGCTGTCATCGTCCACTTCCCTCCAGTTGCATTAACTGCAGTGGTTCCCGGTTCCCGTATCCCGTCATGGTTGTTTTTAATAGTGCAACTAACCGTCCTTCTCCCCGATTACTGCATATCCATTGATTTCCAATACTGTCAGTGCGATGACGATTACGATGGTCCTAGAGGCAATTGGTGGGGAACATCTCGGAACAGGTATGGAGCTTGACCTAGTAGACTATTCAGAGGACCTGTTGGAGAATGTCAATATCTAGAAAACCCCTCGCTGCGCTACAGAAGAACTTCTACCCTTTTGTTGCGATCTGACGGTTGCCATTGTGGGTCTACCTTCAATCTCGTGACCTTCTTTCTCCACAGTGACATTCTTGGAGACTCCTTTGATCTAGTTGTTTCCTCCCTCACCACCATAGTCACCCTCAACTGCAACTTTTGTATCTGCCTGCCTCCACCCTAACCCTAAGGTCGCAAGCTCTCAAACCCCCCTCTCATCCCACCCTGGTGGATCATCAATTAGCCCCACGAGACACCTCAACCTGGCTTAGGGAAACCCACAAGTTGATATACCTGAGGCGCCACGATAGCTACACGGCGATACGCTGGCTTTCGGAACCAATTCCAGTGACCGACCATCCATGCCCTAACAACACTGCTACTAACCCTAACCAGCGGGAGGATAGTTCAGACGCCCTTGAAGAGCCGACATGGCTGGGGAAAAAGAAGAACTTCTTCAAAGCTAGAGGTGAAGACGTTATCCTCAGACTAGGGGAGGATATTCAGTGGGGTGACACCATGGACACGACATACCGAGTGTTGGTTGGAAGGATTCGCAGCTGAAGCTACACAATGGCTAGGCATAAGATGTGGACCTCTGAGGTATGGGGGGCAGCACCTGGCGGACCTCCCAATTGTACAAAACTTTGTTAGGTGCTGGTTTTCTTTGCGATTTGCTAGAGCTGAGCACACAAACTATGTCTTGTCATCCTTCTGGCATTTTTAGCATGCTCCTTCTCTGGCATTGGAACCCTCCTTTTGATCCAGAAAAAGAACAAATAGGAGTCAGGCCTATTTGGGTTCAGCTACCTATACTACCCCTTCAATTCTGGTCAAAGGATATATTCTCGCGCATCAGTAACACTCTGGGAACCTATCTTGAACATGATATATCATATCTGGCTTCCAACATGATGGCATACACCAGGATTCTTGTTCATCTGGATACTCAGGGAGAACTTCAGGAGCATATCACCTTACAGCGGAAAACCTTCTCTCGAAAGAAAACCCTACATTACGAAGGTGTCCCTTTTTGCTACAGACAGTGCCACAAAGTGGGAAACTTGTTCAGAGGCTGTACTTTGAATAAGAAGGCGAGGGAGGGAGATAAGGGGAAGGACACACGTAGAAAAGCCCTCAAGTGCAGGGTAGCCCTCTAGTGGTAGAAGAGGCAGCAAATTTGGCACGTTCAGAAGCAGTACCTGCACCTACTAAGGAGACTATAAAGAAGAGGGGAAAGGCACTCGTCGACGCACCCTCTCCTCATCTAACCAAAGCAAGGGCGACCACTGAGGTTTCTTTCTCCACGGCTATGTAGAATACAAACTCCTCCTTTGTTTACTCTAATGTTTCTCCACACTACATTGATATAAGTTTTGTTCAGTTATATTCAGTTCATCCCCTTGCTCACACCTTCAACCCCCCCATATCTGTGGATTTCCCTATCAAAACCTCCTCCCCCACCATCTCCTGCACACAGCCATCCTTTCCTGTTGAAGCTTTTCCCAATTCCGTTAACCATGCTCCCCCCCTCATTCCAACCCTCCATCCGTCAGATACCCCACCTGAGCTCGGCTTCAATCATAGGCCCCTGACACCCTAGGTATCAGCCTGATTACCTCTCCCCCTCCTCTTAAGATGACCAGAGGTAGACCCTCCTCCCTATCCAAAGCTAAGCTTCAAGTTGGGGAAGATATTGTTGTAGGCAAGCAACACTTAATAGACTGGTACTTAGAGTAGTGAATACCCATGAGCTCCCTCCTCCATGAAATTACTTTCCTTCAATTGTAGAGGGTTGTGATGCAGGACCATTCAACACAAGGAAAATCATTGTAATTAAGTAGACATAGGGGGTCATGTATTTTTAGGAAGTTGGATTCCTAAGTGATAAATTAATGTAGTATTAGGATTTTGAGTGCATAAAATAGAAATTAATTAGATAGTGAGAATAAGTTGTAAATGCTCTCAAATAAATGAGAACATGAGCGGTGAATAAATGACAAGAGTTAGAAGTCAATCAGGACTCTTAAAATAGTTTCATGATTTGAGGGATGAGAAAGAGATTTTAGGAATTAATTGAAGTAGAAGTGCACAAAGGATTTAGGATTCAGTTCATAGGATTTAGGAGTCGAACCAGGATTAGTTCAACAAAACTTTCTAGCATAATGTAAGCCTATGGGCAGAGCACAAGGAGGCCACGATCTTGAAGAAAAAGCCTGTGCGAGACACAGAGTCTTGGATATGTAACTGACTATTTATATTTTATGTATAGATGTTTATTCTTGACTATGTCAGTGTGTTGAAGAATATTTCATGAATGAATTAGTTGTGAATTCTTAGGCTCTGTAAGAGGTTGTAGGTAGAATTTTGAAAGACGCATAGGAACAGAATGATTCAGAGGAATCATGAATGGATCCTTGAATCCAATTGAGGAAACAGAGGGAAGCTCTGGGGTAAAATAACAAAGTGATATTTCGCAGAAGAGTAAAGCTCAGAGGTAGCTGAGCAGTGGAAGCAAAAGGTAGAGTTCTGAAGGACTGCACAAAGGAAAAGAGCGATTCGGAGGATCATAATGGATTGTTGAATCCATTAGAGGGATCAAAGCAAAAGATCAGGAGGAATCACACAGTAAAATAGCAGAAAGGGCGAAACCTTAAAGAAGCCGTAAATATAGAAGAACTTAAGAAATTACGTAAAACTTAAGTGAAGTGGAAGAGCAAAGGAGTAAAGTATCAGTGCATAGCAGTTGTTTGATCTGGAAGACCTGTAAGCAAAAAACCCAACTTACACTAAGAATTGGTGCAAAACACAGTCAGATTTGAAATCCGGACTTGAAATCCTATAAAGAGTGGCCTATATCCATAACGGGTTCGTAAGGATATTGGATCAGTGCATGGAAGTGGAAAGGGTTTGGTCTTTAGGTTGAGCGAAACATGATCGCGTGAGTTAATCACAACCATCGGATCACGAACCAGATCAACGGTCGCGATTTGATCGCTAATTCACAACAGGAGGAGTTAAGGTTAGCGTTTATTGGAATGTTAATGTGCCGGTAGCGATAAAGTGTTGATCGGTGATCGGAGGTTTCAGAGATCAGAGTTGCGGAAAGGGTCAGAGCGAAGAGCGGGGCCGACGGATATATAGATCTGAGTGAATTGTTTTTGAAGTCCAAACAAAGGGTTTGGGTGGGGTTTTCCTTTGTATTCATGAAAGTGTTGTGTCGAGCCCTTTTAAGGCTAGAACATATGTTAAATATTCTGATAGTCGCATATTGGAGTCGGGGAAGTGGTGAGGCATATATGTATGCATGACCCGCAAAAGGAGTGATGTCCGATTGCGATAAAGGTAGCCTTGAGAATTGTGCTGAAGCTGTATAAAGGCGGAAAATGGTGTGTTTACGTATGTTTTCCTTTGTAAACAGTTTTATAAGGAAAATAGCACCGATGGGTAAGTTTTATGTATTAACCATATATAACCAATGATAAAAGGGAAAGGTTATATATATGCGGCTGAAAGGGTTGTATAAAGGTTACGAAGGGTTTTAACAGTTTTGATAAGAGAGATTCGGGGAAGGCTTTAACGAAGGTTCAAATGAAGGATATGAGGAGGTAAATAGTCTCGATAGGAGGTTTAAGTGGGGTGATTGAGTTTCAATATAAAGGAACTGGAAGAGAGGGCCTTAACCATTTATGGTTGAATATTTGACTCCTTTGAGAGTTAAATAACTAGGACGAAAGTGTGGATGCATTTTTATATGCACACTGTGGGTGTAATCGTGGGTAACCCGTCATCATTTGGTATCAGAGTAGAATAAAGAAGATCTATGTCAACATTTCTTTGAAAGAATTGAGAATAGAATTTTGTGTTAAGGTGTTTATGCAGGCAAGAGGAAGGATCAGATTCTAATCTGACAGACAGTAAGCATACAGAGATGATGTGTAGCAGCACTAGCAGATGTAAGAGACAGAGGAAATCCATTCAAAGTATAGGTGGAATGGTGAAACAAGATCATGCTGAGATCTTGAAGGTGAGGTAATATGTTCTGTTTTAAATTGAGAATGTGTGTTTTTATACTAATGCATAGGTGATAGCAAGAGAAGTTGTGAGAGGAGAACCAGATGTGTTCTTGAAGACAGAGCAAGGGAAACACTTCGAAGGAAAGTGGCAGTGAACTTGAAGAATCCAACAAGAGATTGGACAAGAGGATAGCTGAAATGTTCTAAATATAGAGTGAAAGATTGCAGAAGCCTACAAGGAGCAAAGGCGTTGCTCAAAAGGAGGTTCGAGATAGAGGACCCATGCTTACCAAAAGAGTGAGTGAGGAGAGCTTAGTGAGGTAAGATTGCAGCAAGGAGGACTAGCTGTTTCAGAGGCTTGTTGCGGATAAATGAGGAACTCATGAATAAAGAGGAGAAGAAGATGACTACTGATAGTCATAGTATAGGTTTAGAGAGAAGCCACAACAAAGGTTAAGAGAAGAAGGATGCCAAAGCAGATGGCAAGAGGATGAGTCAAGAGGAAATTGACAAAGAGATTGTCAAGTTAAAAGAACAACTCGATGCATTAAGAAGAATACTAGAGGAAAACCAGAGACTAGGTTGGGTCTTGAGGAAGAAGCCAATGAAGTGGCATGAGATACAAAGAAGGCTACAGTAGAAGCAAGTAAAGTGGCCGACAGAAAACTCAAGGAAGTTGAGTTAGAAATGGAAGATTCCATTTGTGAACCAGAACAGGGAGAAATTCTGGGAAAAAGTGAAGATGAAGACTGAAAATTCAAGTGAGGCCAAAGTGTCACATGATTTTAAAGCTAACAATTTGTGTATGTTTGCAGGTGAAACATGTAAAGAAGGACAATTTGCTGATATTGTCATAAAAGAGGAAGAAGACAAGCAAAATCTAAATTCTGTTATGGAAGAAGATGAGATAGATAGGTCTCATATATAGTTTTGGAAAGATATCAAGAAACCAAGTGAATGGCTTGAAGAGATTGAAGAGGATACCATTGAAGAATTTTTGAGTCATAAAGAGAACTTGGAACAACATGGAGATATGATGGCTAAAGCAACCAGTGAGACCGTAGGGTCTTATGTTTTTAAAACTGATAGTTTGTGTATGATGACAAGTATTGTAGGAGAAAAGAAACCTATTGAAGATGTCTTCAGAGTAGATGAAGATCTAGAAGTAAAAGGTGACAAAGAAAACTTCTCACAAGAAGAATAATTTGACTGCATACAGAAGAAAAAGTCTATGGATGAGTCTAAAGAAGCTGTCATAGAGATGAAGAATCAAGATCTTATTCTGATGAAGAATGAAGGAATATTCTCTTAGAAAGGTAATCAAATGAGTTTGATTAATGATTTTCATGAAGAACAAATGCAGGAGAATATTAATGCAAATGGTGAGACAAGGGTAGCTCTTGGAGAAGGTAAACAAAAAGAGATTAAAGGAAAACTTGAAGAAGGGACTATGTTAGCTGAAAACATAGTAAAGGATCATCAATTCACCATGATGATAGGCACAATGGAAATAGCCATGGAAGTTGTTGAGGTAATTAGAAAAAAGATAAAGACATCTACTAAAAGATGTTAAGAAGGAAGAAACCCATGCAAAGGATTTAACCTTGGGAAAAAGGACATCTAATGATTTATTAGTAACAAAGGGAGGTATGGAAAATTGTGTGAAATTTCCAAAATCTACTCCAATTGAAATTATTAAGTTATATAGAAAATTAGATTTTCACAAAAGGGAGTTGGAAAAATAGAGAATAGATGTTCAAGAGAGATTGCTGAAAAAGGAAAACAAAAACATTATCATGAATAAAAATCATAAGAAAAAGGAGATGGATATGAAAGTTCAGCAGTTTGACACAACAAAAGAAGGAGTTCACTATAGTGGACAAGAGCAGGAAGACATCATTAGAGCAGATGATGTGGAAGAGAGACTAGTTGATAGTCTCATGAATTCTTTTAAGAATTCAAAATAACATATTGATGTGCTAACAGAGGAGAAGGAAACAGAGCAGCAAACTGAATTGTTTCCAAAGGAAGATAAGGCACAGAAGCCTTATGTTTTTTATTTTAACAAGTGTTTTGTGAGTGCCAATTTTGTTGCAAATGCTAGAGGAAATTTGGCACAGATGAGCAACCAAATAAAGATGAAAGAAGAAGATTCTGTGGAAGAACTTAATCCATGGAACATATATGCTAAATTGCTGGAGAGAATGTTGGAAAGTCATGATTCAGTGTAGACAGAAATAATCATGAAAGAGGGTAAGGATGAAAGGGAGGCAGTCAGCATAGGAGTCACAACAAAGTTTAAGCAAGATTAACCAAAGAAAAAGTTGGAACAAGAGAAAAAGAAGAAGAAAAAGTAAACTAACAGCTACAAAGAGAAAGTAACCAACAACATTTTAAAGAATTAGTGGACAACAACAACAACCTGAAACAAGGAGAAGGAGGTAGAAGTAAGAAGCAGAACATGGACCAGTCCAAGGATGTACTAGAGACAGAGATTGAAGAGATGTGGCAACTGATGATGATGCAGTCCAAATGGAGGAAAATGGTAGCAACAGAAAGGATGATCAATCAGAGTATGAACCTGATTGACAAGGAGAAGAAAATGGAGCAAAAGATAGCAGAAGTGCAGCAAAAGAAAAAGAACAAGACATTTAGGTAGTTACAAAACAAAGTATGGGATCCAAGAAGACAAAGACCAGAAGATACATGATCAGGAGATCATGAATATTTTCTACTTTGGTAGTCTTATGCAGGAGCATTCAGCCCAAGGAAAATCATTGTAATTAAGTAGACATAGGGGGTCATGTATTTTTAGGAAGTTGGATTCCTAAGTGATAAACTGATGTAATATTAGGCTTTTGAGTGCATAAAATAGAAAATAATTAGAAAGTGAGAGGAAGTTGTAAATGGTCTCAAATAAACAAGAACATGAGTGGTGAATAAATGACAAGAGTTAGAAGTCAATCAAGACTCTTAAAACAATTTCATGATTCAAGGGATGAGAGAGAGCTTTCAGGAATTAATTGAAGTAGAACTAGACAAAGGATTTAGGAGTCAGTTTAGAGGATTTAGGAGATGAACCAGGATTAGTTCAACAAAATTTTCTGGCATAAATGTAAGCCTATGGGTAGAGCACAAGGAGGCCATGATATTGAAGAACAAGCTTGTGCGAGACACAAAGTATCAAATATGTATTTGACTGTTTATATATATATATATAATATATATATAACTATTATATATATATATACTATTATATATATATATATATATATAATATATATATATTACGATAGATGTTTATTCCTGACTGTGTCAATATGTTGAAGAGTATTTCATGAATGAATTACTTGTGAATTTGTAAGCTCTGTAACAGGTTGCAGGAAAAATTCTGAAGGATGCAGAGGAACAGAATGATTCAGAGGAATCATGAATGGAACCTTGAATCAAATTGAGGAAACAGAGGGAAGCTCTGGGGTGAAATAGCAAAGTGAGATGTCACAGAGGAGTAAAGCTCAGAGGTAGTTGAGCAACAGAAGTAGAAGGCAAATATTTGAAGGACTGCATAGAGGAAAAGAGTGATTCAGAGGATCATAATGGATTGTTGAATCCACTAGAGGGATCAAAGCCAAAGCTCAGGAGGAATCACATAGTAAAATGACAGAAAGGGTGAAACCTTAAAGAAGTCAAAACTACAGAAGAACTGAAGAAATGGCATAAGACTTAAGTGAAGTGGAAGAGCGAAGGAGTAAACTATCAGTGCATAGCAGCCATTTGATCTAGAAGATCGACAGTCCAGATGATGTCACTAAGGAGCAAGGCGAAATATCATATTGGCGAAGTTTATTATACAGTTTATGTCCCGCAAGAGAAAAACCCAAGTTACACTAAGAATCAGTGCAAAACATAGTCGGATTTGAAATATGGACTTGAAACCCTATAAAGAGTGGCATATATGCATATCGGGTCCATAACGATATCGGATCGGCACATGGAAGTGGAAGAGTTCTGGTCTTGAGGTTGAACGAAACGTAATCGCATGAGTTAATCACAACCGTAAGATCATCAACTAGATTGACGGTCACGATTTCGTCGCTAATTCTCAATCGAAGGAGTTAAGGTTAGCGGTTATTGGAATGTCGATGTGCCGATAGCAATAAAACGTTGATCGGCGATCGAAGGTTTCAAATATCAGAGCTACGGAAAGGGACAGAGCAAAGATCGGGGCCGACAGATATATAGATCTGGGTGAATTATTTCTGAAGTCCGAACAAAGGGTTCGGGCAGGGTTTTCTTTTGTATTCATGAAACTGTTGTGCCGAGCCTTTTTAAGGCTAGAACGTATGTTAACTATTCTGATAGGCACATAGAGTCAGGGAAGTGGTGAGGCATATATGTATGCATGTCCCGGGAAAGAAGTGATGGCTGATTGCAATAAAGGTAGCCTCGGGAATTGTGTAGAAGCCGTATAAAGGCGGAAAAAGGTGTGTTTGCGTATGTTTTCCTTTGTCAATAGTTTTATAAGGAAAATAGTGTCGATGGCTAAGTTTTATGTATTAACCGTATATAACCAATGATAAAAGGGAAAGGTTATATATATGCAGCTAAAAGAGTTGTATAAAGGTTACAAAGGGTTTTAATAGTCTCAATAAGAGAGATTTGGGGAAGGCTTTAACAAAGGTTCAAATGAAGGATATGAGGAGGTAAATAGTCTCAATAGGAGGTTTAAGAAGGTTGATTGAGTTCCGATATAAAGGAACTGGAAATGAGGGCCTTAACCATTTATGGTTGAAGATTTGACTCCTTTGAGAGTTAAATACTTAGGACAAAAGTGTGGATGCACTTTTATATGCATACTGCGGGTGTAATCGGGGGTAACCCGTCATAAGGTTGGCTAGCCCTGACAAAAAACTAGCCATGAGAAGGTTGCTCTCAGCTGAACCCTTTTATATCCTATTTCTTCAATAAAACCTAGGCCAGGGTTGTTTCATTACCCACCTCTTTGAATCATGGCTACGAGGTTGGACATTTCACACCCTAAACGCATCAGGGCATTCTGGGGGTCTTGCTCTGGGTGTAAACAACCGTTCTATCAGAATCTACAATACTTGGGAGAGCTCGGGCCATCTAGGAGCTGACATTTACTGCTCAGTGCTTGATTTTGAGTTTAGGGTTATCAGCATATATAGCCCTTGTCACAACAGGGAGGGATATTGGAGCAAAATCTTAGATTCACACATACTTCAAGAGGACAAGCTCATTTTAGGGTGGGGGGTGGGGGGACCTAAATTTCTCCATCGGATATACAAAATCATGGGGGCACAATGCACAAAGAGATAACCTATTAGATTTCTTTGAGACCATTCTGGAGGATCATAATCTCATAGATATCCCCTCCTCAAAAATCCTCCCTACTTGGAGAAAAAATGGATCAGGGGTGGAGAACCTCTCCAGAAGACTAGATAGATTCCTCATCAAGGAGCAACTGCTAAACTTGGGTCAGGGACTTAGACAGTGGGTGGGCTCAGGAGGAATATTAGACCATAGGCCGATCTACTTGGAAATTAGAGGGGGTATGAACAAACCAAAAGGTCCCTTCGAATTTAATGTTGCATGGCTGAGAGACGCATATTATATCCATCGAGTAATTGATTTCTGGAGGGCTCATCCCCCTGTGGAAAAAAGGACTATATCAGAAGGATTTGCAAAAAACCTGAAAGAACTAAAAAGCCTCTCCAAAAAGTGCTCACATAGGAAGAGATTACAAGAAGATCATATACTCAAATTGATAGAAGAAGCCATAGAGGATTATGAGAATGAATATAAGATTATCTTCTCTTCCCCAGATCACAAAGAGCAGGTAACCTCCCTTCTGGCTAAGAGAAACCAGATTCTTAAGGACAGGGAGGAGAGCTGGAGATTGAGAAGCAGAGCCACTTGGCTCAAGGAAGGAGATGATAACACCAAGATCTATCACAAATTCATGAATGGGCGCAAAGCTATAAATACTATTTGCCAGGTAGAAGATGAACAAGGAGTACCTATGAACACCTTCCCCTGACTAGTAGCTATGGCCACTGCCCACTTCAGGAACATCTATAAGACTCCCCTAAATGCCACCCTGGCTGAAATCATGAGGACAACTCAACTATTTACAAGGTTTGATGAGCAGGAAGAAGGTTTGGAATTGACAAAGGACATCTCCCTGGGAGAATTGGAAGACACATTTAAATGGTTTAAGCAAGACAAAATCCCTGGCCCAGATGGCTGGAATGTGGAACTCTACCTGGCGTTCTTTGATACTCTGGGTGGGGATCTTCTAAAAGTCATAGAAGAATGCAAATCCTCTCTAAGAATGTATTTAAGGCCTACAACTCAACCTTTATCGCCCTTATACCCAAATCAGACAATCCCACCTCTTTCAATGACTTCTAGCCCATCTCCTTGTGTAACTGTATCTACAAGATCATCTCCAAGATAATAGCCAATCGCCTCCAGCCGTTCTTATCAAATCACATCTCAGCTAAACAATTTGCCTTCTTACAAAATAGTCAAATTCATGAAGCATTCGAAACTACTCAAGAAATTTTATATTCTATTCAGACCCAAAAGCTCAAAGGTATGGTCCTAAAAGTTGACCTCTCGAAAGCCTTTGACAGAGTAAATTGGCTATTCATTAGAATGATATTAACACACTTGGTTTTTCCATATGAATTCATAAGATGGATTATGTGTTGTATTACTAATGTAACATTTAGTGTTCTTATTAATGAAGCGGTCTCTCCTTTCTTCCACTCGAAAAGAGGCCTCCAAAAAGGATGCCCACTATCTCTGCTTTTATTCTTACTCATCATGGAAGGACTCAGTTGCATAATAAAGGAGGAACACCAATGAGGTAGGCTTAGGGGGATCCGCATCACTGAAGGATGGACATTGACTCACTTGCTCTTTGTAGATGACGTGCTGCTCTTCCTAAATGGGAGTATTGGTGACGTGACTACTCTTCTCAACTCTTTCACTATGTTTCTAGTAGCCATAGGCATGTTGGTTAATGATGAAAAGTCCACTATAATGGGTATAGGATGCTCACCATACGAGATTCATTATGCCCTGCGAAGATTCCCTTATACCCTACAACACTTGGATGAGGGACTAAAATGCTTGGGCTATAGATTAAAGCCCCTTGGATATAAGAACGTTTATTGGATCTGGCTTATAACCAAAATGGAAAAAAGGCTAAACATCTGGCACCACAAATATTTATCAACAGCAGGAAGGTTGATACTCATTAAAGCAGTTTTGGAAGCCACCCTAGTATACCGGATGTCTTTAGCATGGATACCAAGGGGAACACTAGCCAGAATAAAAAATCTATGATGCAGATTCCTGTGGAAAGGGTAACAACCAGGAAGGATATTTGCCTAGACCAAATGGGAATCTCTGGCACTCCCAAATAAATAGGGAGGATGGGGAATTAAAAGCCTTCATACTTTCTCCATTACCCTGGCAGCAAAACTAGGGTGGCAGATAGTCACTTCGCACAAGTTATGGACTAAGGTGGCTATCTTTAAATACATAGCTCCTTCAAACCTCATGGATTGGCTTCGTCAACCCAGTGGATACAAGCCAGAAAATTAAACATATGGAAAGTACTCTTGCAACCAATTCCCCTTATCAAGGATGGCCTCACATGGAGAATAAAGTGTGGAGATGCTGTGAGAATAGGGATTGATCCCTGGATTGGATGTGGGAATGCTCACAGACTCCCACAAGAGCTTAGAACATACTTCACGACCAGAGGGATCTCTCACCTTAGTCATATAACAGACAATGATCGTTCCACTTTTTTGCAACAAGCATGGAAATCTGGGAGGGCATTACAGATCCCACAACCATGGCAATAAAACTGGAAAGAATACACGAAGGCCCTCAAAGAATCCCATATCAGGATTCAGGAAGGGGAGGATGAGTTAATCTGGGCACATGAGAAGCATGGGAAATTAGAAAGAGGACTCAGAGGGCTATCAAGTACAAGAGAAGTTAAGTTACCATATCGTGTAATGCATTGGAAGAAATTACGACTCCTCAACCTCTCAACATAGAAGGACATATCAAGAAGAAAAAGATTCAAACAATGAAAGATCACATTGAGCATCAACAACAAGTTCTCCGACTTGGAGAAGGCATTCAGGTTGGCAAGAAAAATTGAAAGTGAAATTATGGAAACAATGAATCCCACCACTCACGACTATGATTATGGAAGTGTTTTTTCTCCTAGCCTTTCACAAGCTACAAGGTTTACGTGACAACAATTGGAAGAAAAAAGAGAAAAAAGGGCTTTTTTACAATTGTGATATCAAATACACTAAAGGTCATAAGTGTGCTACGAAGAAATTATTTTACGTAGATTATGAAGAGGAGGAAGAAAAGGATCAAGAAACATCAAAAGAAGAGGATATACACCAGGAACCAACCCTAGAGAAAGAAGAAATGTATCCAACCATATCTTGTAAAGCATTAGCAAGTATTACCATTCCTGAAACTCGCAAGATAGAAGGACATATCAAGAAGAAAAGGTTCAAGAAGTGAAAGATCACATCGAGAAAGAAGAAATGAATCCAACCATATCTTGTAATGCATTGGCTGGAATTACCACTCAAACTATCAAGATAGAAGGACATATCAAGAAGAAAAATGTTCAAGAAGTGAAAGATCACATCAAGCATCAAGAAATGAATCGAACCATATCTTGTAATGCATTGGAAGAAATTACGACTCCTCAAACTCTTAAGATAGAAAGACATATCAAGAAGAAAAAGATTCAAACATTGAAAGATCACATCGAGCATCAACAACAAGTTCTCCAAATTTTAAACGATAACACTACTTTGGTGCAAAATCGAATGAAACAATGGGCAAATCAACATCGTAGTGAAAGAAGTTTTGATGTAGGCGATTGGGTATTTTTACGACTACATCTCAAGCAAGCTATTTATGAGAAGGAAATGTTGGCAATACTACATGCACTTAAGAAATGATGACCTTACCTAATGGGAAGACGCTTCAAGGTAAAAATGGATCATGATAGTCTTAAATAATTTTTAGAACAAAGATTATCTTTAGAAGAACATAAAAAATGGATTACAAATATGTTGGGTTATGACTTTGAAATCATCTACAAAAAAGGGAAGCAAAATGTTGTTGGATATGCACTCTCAAGAAAGGATGAGGATGTGGAAGCATTTTTTTGTGCTATTTCTATTATCTAACCAGATTAGACAAACGAAGGAAGGGATGAATGGAAGAAGGACAAATAAGTGTGCCCACTCATTCAAAAGTTGCATAAGATCCCAATTCAAACAATATTTCTAGAACTTGATGAGGAAGGAAAAATCATATTGGAGCTTGGAGCATTTAAAGAAACAAGAACCTGATAGCTACGAAGTCAATCAATTTCAGAGCATCTCATCAAGTGGAAGAACTTACCCGCTGAAGATTCCACGAGAGGACAAGAATTTTATATAGAAGCATCAAGAACTACTCAAGCGTTGGGGACAACACTTTTTGAAGGTGAGGGGCATGTTAGGTCCCTATACTACTAGGGTAACCCCTTATTGTTATTAGTACAACCCCCTTATTATATTGTTGTGTCCATGTAGTCCCCATATTGTTATTATTATGCCCCATAGAAGCCCACTATTTTTATTAGTGTGACCTTACATTATTATTCCTATGTCGACTCTGATTATATTATGACCCCTTAGACTCCTATATAGAGAAAGGAGGTCTTGTCGTTTGTATCATCCAATGATGCAAGGCTCTACCCTGCAAACCCAGAATCTTTAATCTCTGTGCATATCAGCATGCATCTTAGTTTTTTCCCAAACCAAAACTTCAGTAGTTGGCAATTTCACACAATACCATGTGCATGCAGAAGTTTATCTTTCATGAATTGCAACTTATAAAAATATTAGACTCAAACACCATTCAATCAAAGCTTGATTTTTTTTTATGCACTTTTTCCATCAGTTAACATTTAAATCGAAATTATCATTCTGGCAACTGTAACCATCATAGATTTAACACTTCGGCCACTGTGCATGGGTTCGGCTCACAATGCAACTGGCTCACACATTAAACTTACCTTCTTGACACATTCAGCTCTACGTTCCTTATACATTTACCTTTTCCCAATTCAGTTCATAATGCATTCAGTTCTTGTTTAGAACTCTGCGTTATTTCTACATTACGTTTCAACATCTCCACGATATCAATTCTCCACGTTGTCTTCTGCACCTGCGCGAAGATTACACCTGCCTTCTCCACGCTGTCAATTCCGCCTTTCTTAATTTCAATACCTTTCTGTAAATCGACTTCCAAAAGTCAATACCAATTTGGATTGAATCTTATTCGATCTACTTCCAGGCTGATCGATCCAGTTTGCAACCTGGGTTTTAAACTTACTCCATTTTCAATCTTGAAGACTGTCTCATCGAACGCTCCTTTATGTTCTATTCTCAATATTCATTCAGGACTCGTCCATTTTAATGGAATTGCATTCCAGTTCCACACTTTGCTATATTTCCTGCAACTTCTTCAGTCCATGATTATCGACCTTCCATATCATATCCTATCATATCGAATTCTATTAAATAGTAGTTTAATCAATGAATTTCACACACAGGATTCGATTTCAATTTAATCCATACTGAACTATGGATTCATTCAAATTAGGAACAACCAATCTAGCACCTATTACACGCATTCCACATTTAATAGTTTTACAATTTGGATTTTAATAATATCCATACCAAGTATTTAAGCCGAATTGCCAATCCCTTGCAAAGTTGATTCATTCAATTGTTCTTAAACTCATAAATAATGATTTCACAAACAAATTATACAAAGCGTACATTCTCTGTTTTAAACCCAGTTATAGAAAAATATACACCACTCCATAAATCGAACCATATAATTTCTGAAATCACTTTTCACCTTAACATTAAAAATAATTACAAATTTTCTTCGTGGCCAGATATTCAACAGTTGTGGCCTTTACAATTTGCTGAAGGCTTACATCCCTATTTTTCAAGCCTATTCTCAATCCCACACTTTCTCACTCTCTCCCCTTCTGATCTTCAATGCTTTTGAAGCTTGATAATTTATAATAATTTAGAATGATTTATTCTAAGTTCAATCCCTTCAACTTCTCAACAAAACTCCTAAAATCACTCAAATAAAAGCTCTAAAGCTCTACATGCAATGCATACATATGAAAAAAGCCTCTTGAGGCTTTATTCCATATTTTCCCTGTTTTAAAATAAAAAAGCCTCCTTATCACTTAATGATCCACATCCATTCCTTTTATGCGTAAAATCTCTCCCTAGTTCCTATGTTCTCATTTATTTATTTTGAGAATATTTAATTAAATAACACTTAAAAGCCTAAATATTAAATTGACTTTAGAACTTAGGAAACTAATTCCAAAAATGCACGACGCCCTATATCTACTATTTACAATGGTTTCCCTTGGGCTGAATGCTCCTGCATCAGACTCCCAAGGTAGAAAATATTCATGATCTCTTGATCATGTGTCTTCTGGTCTTGGTTTTCCTGGATCCCACACTTTGTTTTGCAAGTCATCATGTGCTATTGCTTGCTGCCTTTCTCCAGGTTTCCACACTTTATGTTGCATCGCTCTACTGGCTGTGCTCTCGCAATCTTCTGCTGTCTTTCTTTTGCTGCTTCTCCTTTGTTTCATTGCTGGTCTCTTTCAGGATTCTTTCATCGTCATCCGCCTCATCATTTCAGTTTCTCTGTTTAACAGATTTTCTCCAGCATCTTCAATAAGACCTGTATTCACAAAACAATTGTTAGAATAAAAAATATAAGGCTTCAGTGCCTTGTACTCCTTTGCCAGCATTTCAGTATGCTATTTTGAATCCTCCTCCACTATCAGTACATCAGTATGCTGATCCAAACTTTCCAAAGAATCCTCTGAAGAATTCTCAAGACTGTCAACCAGTCTTTCTCTCATACCATCTGTTTCCATGATGTCTTTTTCCTCTTGTTCATTGCATTGAACTCTTTCTTCTGCAATCTCCTTGTCATACTCTGGATTCTCCAACTAGTATTCCAACAATGCAATTTCTCTGTAGCATTGCTGAAGCATATCATCATCACCTGCATTCATACATAAACTTTCAGTTTGCACAAAATGTTCAACAGTATTAGCTGTTACTTCCCTTATCTACGCTTCAGACTGATTCTCTTCTTCAACATCCACAAGAACTTCCTCTTGTGCTGTAATAGTTTCACAAGATTGCACATCCTTCTCAGTAAAACCTGTAATCACATCACAATTGTCAGCTACAAAAATACACGGTTTTACATTATCCAACTGATCTGGATTTACCCAATAACTCAAGAAATCATCAATGATCTTCTCCTCTGTTTCACCAATGGAAACCTCCTCTGCACCTGCAAACATACACAACTCATCAATTTTAAAACCACAAGACTTTTTAGTCTTGACCGCTTCCTCCAACATTTTCCTTTGAACATATCTGCGTGTGGAATCTTCAAATTCCCTCTCTGGCTCAAGAACTCTAAGTCCATTTTTTAACAAGGCAATCACAATTTGCCTCAACCTCCTTTGCAATTGTCGCCAAATCACTCTCTTTCCCTTCAGTGGAAAGAGCCATTTTCTATTATGATTTTCCTGCTCTTGTAGCCATTCTTCTAGTACCTGCAATTGTACCTTCATTACTGCGATCTTTCTTTCTCGAAATTCTGCAGTCATCTCATCTCCGTGGCATTTCTCTGAACCTCTTCTTTCTCTAGAAAAACTCCCTCTGCCTCTTGCATCACCTCCTGTGGTTGCATGCTGGGTTGAGCTACTGCTAGCTCCTTCTTTAGGTGTTGTAGATCTTCCATTACCACTTTGACTTCCTTTTCCTCTGAAAGTCCCTCTCCCTCTGGCAGACTGCTTCCTCATGAGTTTTTCACTCACCATGAGTTGTACTAGCCTCTGCAACAACAATCTCTCTTGCTGCCACTTACCTCACCAAGCTCTCCTCACTCAGTCTTTTGGTAAGTACTGGTTCACCGCCTCTGGAACCTCTTGAGCACTCCTCTGCTCTCTCTAGGCTATCTCTTCAACTCACTTTTCTCTTTAGGACACTGGAATTGTCCTCCCTATCCAGCCTTCAGTTGAATGCCAGGTTCACAGTCATCATCTTCTCTGCAACCATAAACTTAAATCATAAATTTCAACTCAAAAAAACCATCTCACCTTTAAGATCTTGCATGATCTTGTCTTCTTCCTACAATCTTGTTCACTTGCAATTATGTATGCTTGCATATCAAATTTAAAAATCAATTAATCACACATTCAAAGAAACATACTTCAGTTCTCAACTGTACTCATTCAAAAACAAACTTCTTCAACAAAGAATTCCCGCTCTGATACCACCTGATGCAAGGCTCTACCCTGCAAACCCAGAATCTTTAATGTCTGTGCATATCAGCGTGCATCTTAGTTTTATCCCAAACCAAAACTTCAGTAGTTGGCAATTTCACACGATACCATGTGCATGCGGAAGTTTATCTTTCATGAATTGAAACTTATCAAAATATTAGACTCAAACACCATTCAATCAAAGCTTGATTTTTTTTATGCACTTTTTCCATCAGTTAACATTTAAATCGAAATTATCATTCCGGCAACCATAACCATCATAGATTTAACACTTCGGCTACTGTGCATGGGTTCGGCTCACAATGCAACTGGCTCACACATTAAACTTACCTTCTTGACACATTCAGCTCTGCATTCCTTACACATTTACCTTTTCCCAATTCAGTTCATAACACATTTAGTTCTTGTTTAGAACTCTGCATTATTTCAGCATTATGTTTCAACATCTCCACCATATCAATTCTCCACTCTGTCTTTTGCACCTGTGCAAAGATTACACCTGCCTTCTCCACGTTGTCAATTCCGCCTTTCTTAATTTCAATACCTTTCTGTAAATCGACTTCCAAAAGTCAATACCAATTTGGATTGAATCTTATTTGATCTACTTCTAGGCTGATCGATCCAGTTTGCAACCTGGGTTTTAAACTTACTCCATTTTCAATCTTGAAGACTGTCTCATCGAACGCTCCTTTATGTTCTATTCTCAATATTCATTCAGGACTCGTCCATTTTAATGGAATTGCATTCCAGTTCCACGCTTTTCTATATTTCCTGCAACTTCTTCAGTCCATGATTATCGACCTTCCATATCATATCCTATCATATCGAATTCTATTAAATAGCAGTTTAATCAATGAATTTCACACACAGGATTCGATTTCAATTTAATCCATATTGAACTGTGGATTCATTCAAATTAGGAACAACCAATCCAGCACCTATTACACGCATTCCACATTTAATAGTTTTACAATTTGGATTTTAATAATATCCATACCAAGTATTTAAGCCGAATTGCCAATCCCTTGCAAAGTTGATTCATTCAATTGTTCTTAAACTCATAAACAATGATTTCACAAACAAATTATACAAAGCGTACATTCTCTGTTTTAAACACAATTATAGAAAAATATACACCACTCCATAAATTGAACCATATAATTTCTGAAATCACTTTTCACCTTAACATTAAAAATATTTACAAATTTTCTTCGTGGCCAGATATTCAACAGTTGTGGCCTTTACAATTTGCTGAAGGCTTACAGCCCTGCTGTTCAAGCCTACTCTCAGTCCCACACTTTCTCACTCTCTCCCCTTCGACTTCAATTCTTTTGAAGCTTGATAATTTATAATAATTTAGAATGATTTATTCTAAGTTCAATCCCTTCAACTTCTCAACAAAAATCCTAAAATCACTCAAATAAAAGCTCTAAAGCTCTACATGCAATGCATACATATGACAAAAGCCTCTTGAGGCTTTATTCCATCTTTTCCCTGTTTTAAAATAGAAAAGCCTCCTTATCACTTAATGATCCACATCCATTTCTTTTATGCCTAAAAGCTCTCCCTAGTTCCTATGTTTTCATTTATTTATTTTGAGAATATCTAATTAAATCACACTTAAAAGCCTAATTATTAAATTGACTTTAGAACTTAGGAAACTAATTCCAAAAATGCATGACCCCCTATATCTACTATTTACAATGATTTCCCTTCGACTGAATGCTCCTACATCATCCAAGAATTGTTCATTTGTGTAATTTAAAGGAGGTTGGCCCCTCGAAGAGGCTTATTTATAAGGCATTGATGTATCTTTTCTATCTTTTTCTGAGCTGGTTTCCTAACAAAAGTTCACATGTGTATCTTTTTACTAAGGGGAACGCACAAGCTACTATGTAGCATTTGTTTTATAATGTGTCATTTCTATTTTCTTCTTTAAAAGTGTCATTTCTCTTTTTTAATAATATCTAATATGTAGTTCTCTTTTTTATTCTCCTTTCTTCTTTAAGAGTGTCATTTATCTTTTTTAATATAATTTAATATGTACTATTTTTTAATAATATCTAATATGTAGTGTACAAGAATTAGTTTGTGTGGGATTTAGGTTTAAATTTCATAGAAAGAGGTGGAAGAAGATCCAATTCCCACAATCCTCACACAATTTTGGGGACAATATCTTGTAACTAGATAAACTATTCTTCTAGACCTAATGTGAGCAAGTCCTAAAGTAAGCTATTCCAAGATTTGAGAACTGAAAAAATAAAAACACATCAAATGACCTTATACTTTTTTTTATATAAATTTATTTTACACACACACACACACACACACCACTAAGATGATGGTGTCCATTAAAAGAGAAATTCGAGATCTTGAAAAAGTTAAAAGAAGATTATAACTTTTAAATTGCTAGTTTTCACTAAAAAAAACATTAAGAAAAGTGTTTTGAAATAATCATAATTTTGATAAATTAAGAAATTATGAAGATCATTATTTTGAAATTGTGATTTAATTTGAATATATGTAAGACATTGTAATTGTGATTTAATTTGAATATATGTAAGACATTGTAAAGGAAATCATTTTTCATCTACAACCCTTATTTCAAAGATGAGAGATTTTGATATTTCTCCCTCTCTTAGGGATCCTTCAACACAGAGTTTGGTTATGTAGCTAATGAAAATTGATTCATTTTTAACAATATTGATTTTCTTCTTTAAGCTAATAAGAATTAAAATTAAAAATACCTATTTTTAATAATATATTTAAATTCTTTTATCTTTCCTAATTCTTTATTATACTTCAAATTCTCTTTAAATATTAAAAATATAAATATTTTTAATTTTATATATTTTATATAAAATATTCATATACCCATCCATATAAAATATTCCTATAGCCATATTTATTATACTATCTTTGTTTTTAAATACTTTTTCATTTTAAACTAACTATAAACGAATATAAAATAACCATAAAATTTATTTTAAAACATCCCAATGTCTTGGATACTATTTGTGTAACTAACTCACACCAAAAAAAATCTTCAATAAATTGTTAACGCCAAAGAATAACCTATTATATATATTCTTTTTCCCTATTATTTCTTAATATAATCTTCTAAAAAATTATCAATATCTTGAATATAATCTTGCAATAAATCTATCAATATCTTAAATAATGTTGAAAACTACAGTAATATAAGAAAAAAGCATTACACTTGCACGAAACCATTTCCCTAAATTCCAACTAAAACACATGAAAAAATCACCTCATTCAATTATACCAAACCCGAATTTAATGACAGTCAACATCCATCCCGTGCCATTTACTTTAGCTCCATTTTTTGTTATCACAAACAGCATTGATCGGAGGATGTTTAACCGCCAAAGATTAGATAATGACGTTAAATCATGTTACCTGTGACTAGATAATGACGTTAAATCATGTTAACTGTGATGTTACATACGGAGTCACACGGATTGATAGGAACACATCATCTCATATGCATGTGCTTCTGGCAGGGCCTTCGCTTTCTGGCTTTAAGTCCGAGTTTCTCATTGACACTTGCGTTTAACAATTTCTTTTTAATGTGAGAGTAGTGTGTAACAGAATCACAATTTTAGAAATTTTTACAAGATTGTTTTTGACTGCGTTGAATTTATTTCCATCATTAAAAAAGTGATTCAAATATTTATGGTGCTTAATTTTTTAAAAATAAAACTGAGATTTTATTTAGCAAAATTGTTAACTCTGTAAACAACACTCTTTAGTTATAATTTTTTCTTCACTTTTTCTTATATGTTATTTTCAGCATGGTTGGATTTAGTAACATTCACCAGCCCTTTACTTATTTTGCTTTGTTTTATCATACAATATTTAATATTTTGTAGTAGCTTATTTATTAAGTGGTCTAGAGTTTTTTTTCCTTTTTATTGAGTTTGTGGAAAATTTGGTAGAAATTTCTTGAAATTAAAACTTTGAGTTTTGAATTCACCACAATTTGTGTGTCCCTAGAATTTTTTAGAATAATGAATTCATATATGTAATCAAAAACACATTTTAAATATTAGAAAATCAACATTAACATTAGAAAATCATAAATTTGGATAAATATTATTTCATCAAATTATAATTAAAAACTCCAAATTATATAATAATTAATCATACCTAATATTTTTGTTATTATTTATTTACATAATATTAAGTATTATTTATTTACATATTTTTTATATTTAAAATAATGTGATATATATTTTAATTTATATATAGATTCATACGCATAAACTTGGAGTGGGAGGAGGTGGGGAGGAAAAATGATATAATGTATAACATTTGAGATGAGTTAAAAAAAAAAATCAATAAGAAGGCTGATGAGTTATGAGAATTTAATAAATATTTATTACAAATAAGGAAGATGAGATCTAAGAAGGTTATTAAAGTATTTAAAAAAATTGAGCTCCTTAAAGTTGTATGTATCAAATATGATGATATTATTTCAAATGAAAGACCAAGCACAAAGTATAGAATATGTCATTTTCTTTCAAAATAAGATGGATGACATGGATATGTAGAATGAGGAAACACCATAAAAGATGAAACCATATTGATACCTTCATCACCAAGAAAGACATAAAGATCAACATCAACAATATCCATAAAGAAGATGGAATAATCAACAATATTCATGGAATAGGACATCATAGAACCACTACTTGACAAGATATTATTAGAGACTAGTCACTACCACAAATTGGATAAAGTACAACAATAATATATCGAATCAAAGGAGAAAAAATTATACAACAAACACTTATCAAAGGTTGAGAAAAAAATGAATAAAATTCAAATGAAAGCATCATTATCATTAATAGAAATAAAGTAGCAATATAAGGAAATCATATTGCTTCTTTTCTGGACATGTAAAGTCCTTAACTACAAAGCTTTGAGGATAATGTTTTTAAAATGAGAGTACTATGGTATGCCCCCAAGAAGGACATATGTGGGGGTAAATGTAAAGGTAGCGTGAAAACATATATGTAATATGGGAAGCTTAATAAACAACCCACTTATACAATGAGTAAGAATAGGTATATATATATAGATCAATGTATTCATGAATGTATAAACATGTGATTTGGATATTTGGATATATTAGGGTATTCGGAGGAGGTTCTCTTGTTATTTTAGGTGTTATTGGGTAACTCATTTCTATTTTCTCTTGAAGAGCTTTGCTCCACACTCACATCTTTTATACAATGTGTGCATTGTTGTTTATTATGCTAATTTGAGGGTTTGGAACATAGCATAACTCTTGTGGATTTAAGGGTACATATCATAAGTCTTGGGGATTTAAGGGCACGGATTTTAACATGTTTGAACATCTAGTGAGCATAATTCTTTAATTATTTCTAGGTTTGCTTGCATATCATGAGTTTAATTCCATTGAGTTATCAAGAAAATCTCATGAATTAAAAAAAAAAAAAACATAGTCATTAAGCCCAATGATTTTAACCATTGTACCACTAAGGCCTCTCAACACCACCCATTTGGATCGAAATCATTGCACTGATTAAGAAATAATCTCTTCTAGTGAGCTTAATACTTTAGCATCTCTTAGAACAATTTATGGTACCTCCATTTGTAATCAATACTTGAAACTTTGATGTTGGATATTTAAAGTAATTAAGAATATTGATTATTTTGTGGTTAATGAAATTATGATTCTCCCACAATAAATTAACATTGTTACCTTTATTCTTTTTATATCCTTCCATGTTGAGAATTTAGGGAGTGTTAATGTTTACAAAAAATGACAAGATATGGCAGGAGTAGTCTCATGTATGTCTAGACCTTGAAAAGGTTAATGTTTTGGTTATTCTTCCTCTTCCATTTTGGTGATCTAGTAACTCCTTAGTTATTTCCTAATGATCTTCAAGCTTCTAATTTTTGGATTTTCTAATGCTCACAATTTATTGCACCGCTTATGCTGAATCATGGATATGTGAAAAAATTTTGTGTTCCTTTCTCCATCTTTAAGACATTGGATTCTTGATTTTTCCTCTGTAAATTTCCTCTCACTTAATATGTTCTTCCAATTGGCGTTGAATAATAGCCTCTTAATGGTTCAATTCTTCCATCCTTCCCTCCTCAATGATAATTTTTTTGTAGGGATTCCATCTCTTTTTCCAATTTGCCCTTTTCCTCATTCATGTTTCCAAATTATTTAATATTCCATCCTTTATTTTTATTTTCAGACGTCTTAGCCTATTTTAAAATCAATACATAATTGGTTCCATCCATGTTCTTCAATTCTTTCCAAGCTTCAATATTTCTTAGGAAGGAAAGGCACCTTCACAAGAAAGATTCAAATCTAAAGGGCCTATGCTTTGGACTTCACTTCCAATATAACATAAGTCTTATGAGTCTACCCATTACGAGGTAGAATAAAAGCTTTAAAATTAATTCCAATCAAGAAAAGAGATCTATACAGAAGGAATTGATCTAAACAAGAAGAAATTTGAGACGATGCCCCCACTTTTGTTGCTATAATTAAATATGCCAATGTTTGTTTCCATGTCTATTAGATTACACTAGTTTAGAAAGTCCATGAAGAGAGAAACATCCTCATCTAAACTTCTTATACCTCCTTTATTCTGGTTAATGTAGGTTTTAAACCTGTCAGATAATAACTAAAAACTAATTATTAAAGCTAACAAAAAATTATGAAATGGCAATCACAGAAAATATACACAAATATTTTTCTCCTAGAACCCAAAACTAGGAAAAGCAGATCAAATTTTCATTATGTTTGTTTATAAATGTTACAATACATTATATACATGTTGTAGCATTCATAAAACCATAAGCCATTAACCATGGATTAGAATATCTAACCATAGTTTCTTTGACTGAATCTACAAAAGCATGGGAAAACCATCATGCACTAGACTGCAAATAGTTAAAACTATTTGTTGTAAACTACCAAAAACGAATGCAAAAAACTACACAAGGATAGTCATTCAAATAATATAACACATAACAAACAATTAAGATATTTTCTAATATTCCTCCAAAGATCCATGATTTTCCTCCAATGATGTTGAAAATATTCTAAATATTTTGAAGGAGAATATTCTTGTCTGAAGAAGAATTAGGTCCATAAACATTAATAATGAACCATGAACCAACTTGTCCTGACGATGAACCACACTAGTTGGTTCAAAACGCGTCGACAAATGATCAATTATGTGATTTTGCCAAAAAATTTCTAAACTAATTATGGATCACAAAAGTCTAAATTCTTTGATTAATAATGAAGCTAGTACTCATAGAGCCTATTAAATGGAATCTAATTGTAATAGTTCTTAGAGAAGCTAATGAGTTAAGAAGTGGAATTGTAGAAGGATTCCAAAAAATGGTTATGCCTGTTGAGGCCCTTTGACCATAATTTGCAAGTGATTGACTATTTTTCCATAATACCTTTGAGATTTTTTCCATTGATTCCATAGAATATTTAGTTTCTTATATCATCAAAATATATAGATTCTTTCATGATTCTATTTTTGAGGATTCTTTGTTTGGCATTACCATCAAGACCCATTATATTCCAAGTGATTCGAGTTGACTCAATTCCCAGATTTAACCAAGATCTTTTTCTTTGTGATGTGATTAGAATTGAAATTAAAATAGAATAAAGGAACATAAAGGCCTGTTGTAAAGAAGAAGGAACATGACAAGAGTCAGCAACATAATACACAAGATGTTCATAACAGAGTTCGTCCAAGAGGGACTACGTCTCTGGGCCCCGACGTGATGCAGGGCGGACCTGCAATTATCCAGGATCTTCAACACTCTTCTAATAACCATACATCTCAGCTTTCACCAAGCAAAAAAAATCAAACTCACACCTTATACCAAAGCTAGCCGCCACCCACACATATCCACATACATGGAAAGCGCTTTAATTCTCCACCAACAAGAATCTTTAAACTCAGAATCTTATAGCATCAGATGCTTTAATGCATTATTATATGGAAGACTGAACTTTCCACAACTTCTAACTCGCGTGTCTTTAAGGCCTTTCCAAATGCGCCTCTCGATTAAATGTAACTATGGGCCAGTAATTATGGTTCGAATCCGGCCATCAACCATAAATTAACCACCACGCAGCGCTCCTTCGATCCCTGTGCACACACACTATGCCTACACTGCCTCAACACACAATGCATACACACTACGCTGCCCTTGCTTTTGCGAGTCAAAAATAATAAGGAACCCACGCGCTCGGATTTCAATTGTGATAGATCTGGCTATATAAGCATCCACGGCTTTCGGCGAACAGTTAAGAGACATTATGGAGCCACGCGCTCCTGCAACCAAACACACAACGCTCCAACATATACGCAAATCAAACAACTGGAAGGCTTAGAATTAAACACAGTTTCATATGCACAACAATTTTAATGGAACCTTATAAATCCCCGCAGCTATATAATCCATGCGCACTGCATGTTTAATCCTCACAACAATTCTTCACAGATATATATAATATATGCACAACTATACCTTCACAAAATACATAATTTCAAACCTTTCGATAGCACCATGTGGTCTCAATACTTCCTTTTCGAGAGACTTCAAAACCATCAATTGGTAAATATTGTTAATGCGCGGAACTCCCCGGTGAATCAACCCATAGATACGATTTTGTGCTGAGGATCTTCATCGCATACTTACGATGGGCTTGATCTACGACAGTAAGAGCTCACAATGGCAACGATAGCTCATAACAACAACAATTTTCTCCGAGCTCGGTTACAGCGGCTCACTGTTAGGATATTCCGACACATAGGAAATAGTTAAGTTCAACTTGGTCTAGTATATAGTTAGGTAAAGTGTGTTTCTTTACCGTTGTACATTTTGTAACTTACAATCCGACGGTCACGATATGTAGTGATCCGACGGTTCATTCTCTCCTCGGTATTACCGACACTTGATCCGTGGCTTGACACCCGATTGGTCCATGAATTCTTTTTAAAGCGCATGGAGGGTCATTTGTAGGTTAACCGTGCATGAGAGAAGCTTATGTAAATTTTCATTCTTTTATTAATAAATTGCCTGTAGTAGCCACGTTGGCGCAGGCCGTGCACTGTTTCCCTCTCTGAGGGTTTTAACCACGTCAAAATACTGGTGTATTGATCTGTGATCTGTTTGTGAGCGGTGTCCTTTTGGTGTTCTTTCTGAGGAACTTACCCTGTATATTCCTACACAGTAGAGCTGAGGATTTCAGAGGCTGGGGGATGGACCAAGCCACCACATCCAGACATACAGGTGATACTGGACAGATATCCAATAGTTTTTGGAGATATACCACTAGGGCAGCCACCTGATATGGGGTTTGAGCCAGTGTTTTAAAACCCGGCCGGCTTGGAACTGACTCGGCCGAGTTGGTCTGAGTCGGCCAAAAACATTTCAACTCGGTGGTTGAACCGGTTCAGCCGGCCGAGTCCGTATCAACCAGGTTGGGTCAAGGAAAGTGGCCAGTGAACCCCCAAAAACACAATTTTTTTGATTTTTTTTATGTTTTTCTGAGTGTGGGGCACTCCAAATGGTTTTATTAATTGGTTTGTTGGTCTTTGGGGTCCATTCCCCTCTCCTAGTATTGATAATCTATTCATGGTAATGTTAAATTCTTAAAGTAAAAGTGACATTCTCCTTAATCTTCATTTTCATCCTTTTACTTAAATTTTTAACATTACGATGAAATGACTCAAGATGTTTGAGAGTGGTTCCGGCCTCATTGGATTTCATATGGAGAAAGTAGAATTTTAGATTTCATTCAAAATCCAGTAGAATTATCAGTTTTTTAGGATTTCAGGATGGGGGGATTGCAATGTTTCCATTGAATTTTGTCATGTATTAGGGTGTGGAACTCGTATTTAATCAAGAGCACCAATCCCTCTATGTACCTTGATGTTAGTGACATTGGTTGTCGAAATCCTCCGGGATTCGCTCCTAAACCGGGAGTTTCTGAAAATGTTGCTCCCGCTCCCGTTTTCGCTCTCGCTCCCCGCTTTCGCTCCCGCTCCCAAGTAACACTGAGCCAGATGATGTTGGCAACTCTAGTAGTAGCCAATAGTACTGGTCACAGACTTTTGTTGTAGAGGCAATTTATAGCCTCCTTGGTTATGTGCTTTTGTTTTGATCTCTATATCATCATCGTGTATGTATTGGACAGTGCAATGGGTGCCATTTTGATATAATGGATATATTCATGAGCCTACTTTGATCATATGTTTGCTTCTATCTATATTCTAATGCTGTGTGTTTGGAAACATGAATTAAAATCTTTAAAATTATGTGTTTTTATAAAAAAATAAATATTTAATGTATTTTTTACAACGACCGAGTCATTGAAATCGAGCCGGCCGAGTCGATACCGAGTCGGAGTCGACCCTCGGCCGAGTCGGAGTTTTAAAACATTGGTTTGAGCACACAATAGAGTTGGAGTTGGGTGTGCAGGAAGTCATTACTACACCCTATAGGCACGCCCAAAGCCTATAAGGATGAGATTGAGGGAGCCATCAGGGAGCTATTGGTGTTGGGCCATATCGGACCGAGTTCCAGTCCATTCGCTTCTTCAGTCGTGCTGGTGAAGAAGAAGGATGGGACTCTACGCATGTGCTTTGACTACAGGGCACTCAACAAGAAGACATTGAAGAATTGATAATCCATTTCGCATATTGATGAGTTGATGGATGAGCTTAGAGGAGCCAAATACTTCACTAAGATAGATTTGTGGTCTGGGTATCATCAGATTCGAGTGAGGGAGCAGGATATCCGAAAGAGAACTTTTAGATGTCATTATGGGCATTTCAAGTTCTTGGTCATGCCCTTTGGGTTGACCAACGCACCTGCTACCT
Organism: Pinus taeda; assembly: GCA_000404065.3. Taxonomy (NCBI): domain Eukaryota; kingdom Viridiplantae; phylum Streptophyta; class Pinopsida; order Pinales; family Pinaceae; genus Pinus; species Pinus taeda. The sequence goes on along the minus strand of APFE030632559.1, from coordinate 33,538 downwards.
TTTAGTCATGCATGAACCATGTGTTCAGGGGTCAACTGAGGAGATTTCTGCTTGGTATTCTTTGATGATATCTTGATCTACAACAGGACGTGGGAGGAGTAGTTGCAACATCTAGTGGCGGTGTTACGTATCTTGGAGGAACAACAGTTCTACGCCAAGATCTCCAAGTGCGAGTTTGGGCTGACGGAGATGCTCTACTTGGGACACATCATAGGCGCAAATGGGGTCAAGATGCACGAGGAGAAGATTAGGGCCATTCGGGATTGGCCAGTGCCTAGAGATGTGACAACGTTGAGAGGATTCTTGGGCATTTGTACTTATTACTGGAAGTTCATTAAGGGCTTCTCACAATTGGCAACACCCCTTATTGATCTGACTAAGAAGGGGGCTTTTGCATGGATAGATGGAGCTTAGACATCATTCGATCGCCTCAAGGAGGTGATGAGTTGTTGCTTGGTATTACCAATCTCATACTTCACACAACCCTTCGCATTGGAGTGCGATGCATCAGGTGAGGGGATCGAGGCAGTCTTGTCCCAAGGTGGGCACCCTATTGCTTTCGAGAGCCGGAAGCTCCTACCACATGAGAGCTCGTATTCCATATATGATAAGGAGATGTTGGCCATAATGCATGCATTGGCCAAGTGTCAACAGTACTTGGTGGGTAATCGGTTTCGGGTGAAGACAAATCACAATAGTCTTCTCCACTTCATGGGGCAACAGGGCCTCAACGATAGACATCAGAGATGGGTCAGGAAGGTGCAGGCCTATGATTTTGATAGAGTATGTGCAGGGGAAGCACAATGTGGTAGCCGACGCACTATCCAGGAGACCCGCAGGACTTTCACTCACGAGCATCTGCCATAACTGGAAGACACAACTATTAGTGGAGTACTCCAAGGATCCATGGGCATGTGAGATCTTGGAGGACAATTATGCAGATGAGCGCTACAGGGTGATGGACGAGGTTATATACTACAAGGGGCACATATTTTTGGTTTCGGGGTCACAATTGTGGGAGTGTATCCTTTATGCAGCTCATGATTCCCCTTTGTCTGGGCACCAAAGATTGAGAAAGACCTACATGGCAATGAGAGAGTGCTTCACCTGGAAGGGCCTCAAGGGGGATGTATTGAGATATGTGCAGGAGTGTGAGGCTTGTCAGAGGAACAAGGCGGAGTTGACCTATCCAACAGGATTGTTAAAACCTCTCCCCATTCCTGGGGGGAAATGGGAGAGTATCTCTATGGACTTCATCACCGGGCTTCCCTCGGTGCAGGGGAAGGATTGCATTTTTGTGGTGGTCGACCGACTGACCAAGTTTGCACAGTTCTTTGCCATTCCGACATGGCATTTAACTTCATAGGTGGCAGAGCTGTTCTTTAGGGATGTCTTCCACCTGCACGGACTCCCTAAGACTATAGTAAGTGACCGGGACCAGCGATTTATGGGGTGATTCTGGCAGGAGCTTTTTAGGCTAGTAGGCAACGAGCTCACCTCGAGCACCAGTTACCATCCATAGACCGACGACCAGACAGAGAAGGTAAACAAATGGCTAGAGGGTTATCTCAGGAACTATGTGAGATGGCAGCAAAGGGCGTGGATTCAATGGTTGCACTTTGGAGAGTAATGCTACAACACTACACATCATATGTCCATTGGTATGACTCCTTTCCGTGCTCTATATGGTTATGATGCTTTATCTTTTGCTGACATTGTTTTTGGAGACAGCTGGGGCCCAAAGGCCAAAGATTGGATCCTAGAGAGACAAGACATCCTCAAGGGTCTTAAGGATAATTGCAGACAACTCAGAATTAGCAGAAGGTATATGCTGACAGGCATCCGGTTGAGAGTCATTTTGAGGAAGGGGACTTGGTGTACCTTCGATTGCAGCTGTACTGAGTCTGATAGTCCACTCTTAAAGAGAAGGGGGCCGAAAAGCTGCAACCACGATTTTATGGGCCCTACAGGGTGATCATGAGGGTTGGAGAGGTCGCTTATGAGTTGGAGCTACTGCTAGGGAGCAAGATCCACAATATTTTCCATGTTTCATGCCTCAAGAGGGTGTTGGGGAAACAAGATACAATAGCTATGGAGTTGCCTCCACTTGATGATGAGGGTCATCTGGTTTTGGAACCGGAAGCCATCTTGGAGACCAGAGAAAGGAACCTTAGGAGCAAGATAATCAGAGAATACTTGGTGCGTTGGAAGAGCTTGCTAGATGAGGGTGCTACTTGGGAGGGTGAGCATATACTTGAGCATCCAACATTGAAGTTGCTTGGGGACAAACAACATTTGGGAGGGGAAGACTGTAATGTCCTTTCCTAAATTATTTTGGAACATGATTAATTTCTACATTTTGGGGCCAATTTTGGAGGAGATGGGGCCCATTCGATTTTATTAGAAGACTTAGGAGTTAGAAGAAAGTTATTTTGGTTTTGTTAATAATATGTGGGGGCCACCCACATAAAGAAAATATGCACTCCCTAAGCCAATATTTTGAATTACATGAGAGGGAGAATCAAAGGCTTAATGAGGGGCCCACGAAGGAGGGAAAATGGAGGGAAAAAGGCTCCACGAAATCTATAAAAGGAAGGCAACACCTCATTTCACCATCTTTGGCGTATCGAATTTATTCTTAGTTGCGCAAGCTGCTTAGCCGGGTCACTTGTTGTTTAGCAAGAGTTTTCCAAGCGGAGAACTCACCCTTTCTTTGGGGGACTTCGAGTGCCACCCTAGAGAGGTTCATCCATAATCTTCCAGAGGTGATTTTCAGTGTGGTTTCCAGCATTTGTATTCATTATCTCCAGGTGGAGCATATTTTTGGAGGACGCAGTGGGAGAAACTGGGTTGAGATCTTTGCATTCTTTAGGGGAGCCTTTGTCGGGAGAAATTCCGGAAGATAAGCTCTGGTGATTTGCTGCCATTTGGGTGAGTTTTTGGGCTGAAGGAGAGAGCTATCATTTAGTGGGGATTTCGCACTTCCTAGGCCAGCGCAAAAGGAAGAGATTGGGCATACGTGGGAGGTGGAGACTCAACCATTGAGGCTGATCCTTGTCGGAAGAAATAAGGAAAGTATTAGTAGAGGGGATTGCTACTTTCCCGGAGTATTTGAGGAGGATTATGCTGGTGTATTGGCAGGCAATGTGCTTCAACGGTTTGGGAGGGTGTATGGCTTTTTGGGGGTCGATTTTGGAAGGTCAAAACTAGGCTAAACCATTTTGGGTTTTTGTGGGTTTTGCCCGAGGAGCCTAGAAATAATTTTGCAGAATTTTTTGGGGATTGCTGAATGCAGCAGTTGGTCAGTTGATTGTAGCTCTTGGTTATCATTGCTTCACCTGGGCTTTGCTCCCCTTGCCTTTGAGGCAAGCCCAGGTGCATTCCTTCCACATTTTTTAATTTTGCACCAGTTTATAATAAAATGGCTCCGTTGCTTCCGTATTTCTGATTGTTATGGGCGTGTTCTAATTATTTTAAAATTTATGTGGTAAAAAAATTGTTGTTTGCTTGCATATCATTGTTTTTCCTATTTTGGAACATTACAACCTTGGAAAGGCTGTGACACAAAGATAAGACCTAGTCCCTGGAATTGAGGGCAAAGCTCCTTGTAATAGTCGAAACGAGAACTAGAAGATCTCGTCCATCTCTGTGAACCTCGCCAAGCTTATGGCAGACATGATGCAGCTGATCAGATCCTAAGCATGCTGCAACTGTGATAAAAAATAGGGTTTTGTTATGGATGAATATATCATAGAACCATCGATGCCCTATTTTGACTTTGAACTCGCCAAAAAGGATGCAAATGCGCTCTAGACGGGTAGTTGCCACTTTGTTGAGTACTTGACAATCTTGAAGAGTGATCCATTTGCATGGATGGCCACGAATGCGTAAACAATTGTCCACGGTTTCACTAGTAGCAAAACACTTCTATTGATTCTGAAAATGAACTAAGAGTCCATCATTAGTAAAACAACCTCAAAATACACTTTAGTCTAGTTAAAAACATAGGATTTTAAGAAATTAAGCAAATAGTACCTGGTCACACTATTTATGGGTATTGAGGAACAATATTATAGTTTTTGAAGGCAAAAAGAGTATAATAGGTAAGAAAATAGTGTAAGAAAAGGGTAATTAGGGACGACAATGTTGAGGATCAATAATATGTAAACTGTACAATAAAGAGAACTTCAAAACACAGATAGACGTCACAATTTTTTGTCAAGTTCGAACAAATGCACTTGTATAAGTCTGGTGTAGGAGATCAAAAACCGTTGATTCAACAAATGACCAAAGATTTTTCATAAAATGAGAGAAAATTTATGATCTCCAGCTCTGTGACCTACCATGTTGGCACCTCTTCGCGTTTCTACACTATATAGTCTATATGTGAACTACCATAAGGGGTACTCTCTTTTATGTAATAAAAAGAAAGAGTTTTTTTCTACTGAAAAAAATATGAACTACCATAAGGGGGATTAGAGTAGCTAAAGTTATGAGTTTATTTTTGACCACATCCTTGATGAAATGGGCTTGAAGTGTGAAAATTTCTTGAATGCAACCAAATGGATATTTATCTTCCAACTGTTAGTAGTTTATTTGTCTTCTAAATTATCATTCGACAAATAACAATAAATTCATTGTTACATTCTTCACAATAAAAAATACGCCACGGAATATAAAACTAGAACTGAGAAATAGATGCGCACACATAAAAATTGCGCAGATATTTTTGGACAAATGTCTCTGGAAAAACCCCGAAGGGAAAACCAGAGCAGCAAATGAGTGTTTTATTATTATCTTCGACAAATTCAAGAGTACAATGGTTTGTTTGCCAAACTGGCAAAGCTTTGACAATCTTCTACTGGCAAAATATATTTGAGACGCCCTTGTCTCCCTTTGCAATAGATCTGGTCTCTCTTAGCCACTCACACTCCCTTCCTAGAATTTGCGCTTCCTCCTAGAATGTGCAGATCTAGTTGAAGAAAATTCGTACAACCCTAGAATCACCTCCAGGCAAGTCGTCTTGCCTCCCTCTGCCTCTAAAACGCACTCGCTCTACGTCCGAGACACTGATCCGGTTACTGCAAACTGAAATGTTGCTTCTCTGGCAACTCGATTGGGAACTCTGGCTAACTCACGCTGTTGTATTCAACCTCTTCTGCAAATGAATTCAGCCTCCTCTTTCCTGTTTCTTGGACATTGGAAAATACCGAGGAAAATTCCTTTGGACTCCCCTCAAACCTCTGCTGAAACCCTTGCTCCGATGCTTTCCCTAGCTTCAACTGTGCCCTTGCTAAATCCCTGCAATTGGGTAGTCAAACTGCACAACTCATTAACCGTGTCTTGTCTAATCCGTTTGATCTGCGCTTATAATCTCTTGTTGGAGTCTCAACAGCCACGATCACATCTCAACCGATGGTTAAGATCAAGTTGACTTCATCAATAGAAGCCTTTAGAGAAAAATTGAACTTCCTTAATTATTTCCCTTTAATTAACCAGTTTTTCTAAGGACTTGGGAACTTTTTAATTATTGGCTAATTAATTTAATTAAGGCATCTCCAAGTCTTTTCTCATGAAATGTTTTTTGGGTTTTGGAGATCTCGTGGTCCCTAGCCTCTTAAACACAATCCGAGACTAGAACACCTGTCCACTGCTACCAAATACAAAAACTAACGTGAAGTTGAAGGCACCCCATGGTCAACTGCTGCTTCACGCAATCACAACAAGAAAATGAGGGTTGAGTCTTTACATATGGTGTAGTAGAGATTGGTCCTCAAGTTGTTTTCCCTCAAAAGGTAGCACTTCTAATCCATAGGAATCTCTTGTAGAGCTCCAATTTCTATTTTTATATCTACTGTGTAATCAGCAGAATTCACACACAAGATTAAGGGTTTCCTAATGAGAAACTTGATCATAATCTTGAAGTTGAAGCTTCCTGTGGCCAACTCCTCCTCCATTGCTAATCCATAGGAATCCCCTGCAGAGCTCCAATTTCCATTTTTATATCTACCATGTAATCAGCAGAATTCACCCACAAGATTAAGGTTTTCCCAATGTGAAACTTGATCACAATCTTGAAGTTGAAGGCACACCATGGTCAATTGCTCCTCCGCACTATCGCAGCAAGAAAATAAGGGTTGAGTCTTTACATATTCTGTAGTTGGACAGTAGAGATTGCTTCTCAAGCTGTTTTCCCTCAAAAGGTAGCACTGCTAATCCATGGGAATCCCCTGTAGAGCTCCAATTTCTATTTTTATATCTACTATGTAATCAGCAGAATTCACTCACAAGATTAAGGTTTTCCAAGTGAGAAACTTAACCATAATCTTAAATCTTGCATTGATAACATGGATAGCAAATATTTGTTAGGCAATCATTTCTTCAAACGCAGCATGTGTTCATTTTGTCAAACACTTGCATGCAGCCTCTAATACTTTTGGGAGCCAATTCCAGGTACTAACACAGCCCTCGAGTTTGCCATTTCGATCATAGCAATCATAAACAGGTCCGAGAGGGTCTGTTTCCTGCAATAAATGATGACTTCTCTCTTCATGTATTTTCTTGGGGAAGATAATCAGACACAGCACAACTTCTAGAGGTTGAAAGTTGAAACATCGCATTCTTTGCAAAGGTGCTTAGCTGCAGATGCAGGAGCCTCGGAGTGATCATCCCTTCTATTTGTAAATCTGCTCCAATACAAATCTTCCATTGTTTTTGCTCTAACATAGTACCAGGCAGAATCATATGCAGCGTGATCCTTCTAAATTGTTGTTTTTACAGGTCGATCCAGTGAGGAGGCTCACTCTTGCTGGATCATTTGAGATCTGTGGCAGAAACTGACATGATCTCACGGTGGGAGATGTCTTTGACCGTGCATGCTGTTTCCCCTGCAAAACCCTAACATGAAGTCGGAGATCCAAATTCCCTTTCTATACAGATGAAAATCATTCTCTTGTCCAACTCTTTTTTCTAACAATTAACTACAATTTTTGATTCTATAGTATCTGTTCTTATAACAGCATTGTGCTTATTATTTGTAGAAACAATCTGCTGGCAAACTAGGCTGATTGAAACAATGCTATTTGAAGTATATTCTTAAACCCTGTTGTGATTGTATGTCTTTCTCTGGCTGCAGTTGAGTCTTCTTTTGGGAACTATTGCAAGGAAAGTCCCTTTACCAGGATGCAGTTCAGGTATTGCTGACAGCTCTAATGGTGAAATTGAAGCTGGTAAGCTTGTCAATAGTGTGAAACAGTTTCGATGCTTTGATGCAATGCTGGATTCGAGGCAACTTGAAATCATAGGAGATCATTTTCTGCAAGTGCTTTTAGCCATGAAACATAATGGTGCAATTGACAAGACAAGAGCAGGATTCACTGCCCTCTGCAACCGCCTGCTTTGTTCAAGTGATCCAAGGTCTGTAAACTTCTGCTTTCTTTTATGCATAATCTTTTGCCTTGATTAAATGGCTGACTCAGCACACAGCCCCCTGCACCGTATTCCTGCATCTACACATAGATTGAAATTCTTAAACTGACAACTGTGTTTTTTCTTTTTTTTAAAGATAATCAGTCTAATGTGCAGATGGGGCTGAATGTGATGAAATAAATGTTCTGATATGAAACTAAACCTAGCCCTAAGTTAGCCTATATTATTCTATTCCCTCATCAGGACAGATCAAAATATCTTCCTGACAAGGGGCCACACATTGGTTGTCTGGAATGTTAACTTAAAATGGAGGCGGCTTGCCTAAAAGACTCTCCAAACAATGAAACTTTCTGCAAAGCCAAAAATTTGAAAAAATTATTCTATTCTGTTGAGGAAATTCGTATGTCTGGATGACATTTCAATAGAGCTTGAATCTTGTGCTAGATAAAATATGCATTCCTGGAGCTGTAGTAGAGAGTTCAAGGCTATCTCTACCCAAGTTTTTCATAATTCTTCAACCTCAACAATAGTAAGGATACTTTATCAGTTTCATTGTTGCTAGAGAGGGTGGGTCTCCTTTGCAAAATCTTGAATCTGGTCATCATAACCATTGGGCCATATTGAGAATACAACTCTGTAAAAGTAGCGACTGAAGTTTCCTGCCTTTTTTTTCAGAGTGCTTATCATGCTGAACTCTAGAGACAGGGTGAAGGCATTTTGGGACACTGAAAATCACTTTGATATCTTTCCTTTTCCATTCCCTAGTAGATTGGGGTTGTTAAGAGTTGAAATATAGTGCACTGTTGCTGCTGTTTTGGTTATATTTATAACAGGCCTAATGCTGAAAATTCAGAGGGCTAAGAATTGGAAACCTCTAGGATAAAGGTGGAATTTCTGAATTGCATGAGAAACATCAATCTACCAATCCACAGAAAGTTCTACAACAATCCCTAGAATCAAATGCTGTCCAGAATTTTCATGGCATCCTCTCTTTACCTGAACATGAAGCCTAACCACCGTCTTGCCATCAAATTCAACCTTGGACCATACCCCAGATAAGGGCTTCAGAACTTTTGTTTCTAGTGTTGAAGTTTCTAAGTTTACTTAGTTTAGAAACCCTTCATGCATTTTTTCTAATTTATTCCTACCTACTTGTTATTTTTTCTTTAACAAGTTATTTACAAAATAAATAATGAAAATAAACACCAGTGCATGCTCAACATATTACAGACCAACAACTAAAAGAAACAAGAACAAACACACCACATGACACCATTATTTTTGGACCAATGTCCCCGGAAAAACCCAATGCGGGAAAACCGGTGCAGCTATCTGAGGGTTTTCTTATTAAGCAATATCAGAGTACAATCTGGGTGCCGAACTGGCCTACCCAACAGAGAATTTCTTTAGCAGCTATACCTCACACTTCGAGAGAAATCTCTTGGCTAAAACCCCGAAAAATCTTTCTGGCAACTCCTCAACACAAAACTGCTCTGCAACCCCAACATCTGCCCAATCTAGACTGCGTCAACCTCTCTCTGTCTCACGCTGGCCCTGCGTCAGCCTTTCTTGGCCTGCGTCAGCCCTAAGAGGCCTTGCGTCAGCTTTCTGGGCCTCTGCGTCAAACACGTTGGCCTCTCTGGTGCTCTGCACAACACTTGGCTGCCTCTGCGTGGCCTTGCGTGAGCCCTTGCTGGCTCTACGTCACTCTCCTTGGCTGCTGCGCTGCTCTCCTGACACAATCTTTGCCTTCTCTGTTTCTCTATACTCAATGCCCCTCAGCTGTTCTCCCGATCACTGATTCTATCTCTCTTAGCAAACCCTGCTTTAGAGAATAGAATAATTGATTACTCTGGTGTATTTTCCAAGTGACCCTCAAGCCTCCTCTTATACATTTCCTGTTGACATCTCAACGGCCGAGATTAAGTCCCTAATTAACGGCTAAGATTAGATTTAGCTTGATCCATGTCTTTTGGACCATTCTAACACAGATTCATATTAATACACATTAATATTTTATTTTCCCTAAGTTTAGACTTGGGGACTCCATTAAAAATATTAATTATTTTAATATCTTCTGATCTGTTTAGAATCTGCCCAAACCCTTTCTGAATATTGGAGATTTCATGTGCCCCAGCGTCTCCACCAAATTTCATGGCTAGAGCACATCCGATGCTACCCCAAATCAACACTCCCTCTTAGCAAGGACTGTGCTCTAGCAATACTTCTCACTGAGTATTACTCTGATCATCTGACATCGGTATCTGTGCTGATGCTAGGCCTTCCCGTCCAACATCCTCTACACTGCTGCATCTTGTATTGCTGCCCATGGTTCTGCTGCTGCCACTGCTGCATCTGTACGATAGCTCCCTCTGCGTCCATGCTGCTGCTGGTCCTTTCTCCTAGCACTGCATCTGCACTGCACCTCCCCTCATCATGTTGCATCGTGCTGCCCACTGCTGCACAGTAATTCAGTTACAGAGAAGTAAGTAACTGATCTCCCAAATGACCTCCCTGTTGGGCTAGAGACACCCATTGACGCTGAAGCTCTCTCTGCTGCTGACAAGTGCTCCCTGACCTCTACACTGCTGCAACAACTCCCTGCATCTCACACTGTTGCACACCTCTTTGTGCCGTCCTGCACTGGTGCAACACTCCTGTGCCTCTCGCACTGCTGCAGCCTGCTAGCTCTGCGCTGTCTCGAGACTCCTGCATTGTAGCTCTCTTTGCCGCTCCATCCGCATCCGTCTCTACCCACTCAGTCAGTCCTGCTACTCCTTGTCGGGGCTCCCGTAGCAAGCTCTAATCCAAGAGGTTGGGTACCTCAAGGATCCTGCCCCTTATCGCTTGTAGTCCACTTGACTAAAGCTTGATGTCTCCCCACTTCCGCTCAAGTGGTGTGTGTGCACTCATGGCACAGTCATCGTCTGTCAAAACTTCCTTCTCTGCCTGTGCTGGCGCTGCCTTAGTCTCGGAAGACTCTCCGTTACTCTTCTTCCTTGGGCACTGGGTCGAATAATGACCCATCTCTCCACAGTGGAAGCACTTGATCTTGGAGAGATCTTTCTTCTTCCGCTTCTCCTGCTTTCCCTCAGATGCTAGGGCCACATCCTCCTCCTGCTTGACCTTGATCCCTTTGCTGCTGCTACCTGTCTTCGATTGCCGTCTGACCTCTTCCTGGCGAAGAGCTGCCCACATCTCGTCCCAAGGTGGGAGAGTCCCTCTGCCTAAGATACTCTGGATAAACACTTCCCAATCTTTTGAGACAACATTCAGCGTTGTCCTCACCGGTGTTGCTCCTATAGTAGTCAACTGGTCTCGGATCTCATTCAGTCCTTCAAGGAATGTGTTAATCGGTTGACCCTTCTTCATCTGATACGACCTCATTTGGTTCTCGAACAACATTCTTTTCTGCACAGAAGTATGCTGGTATAGGTTCTTGAGAGCTTCCGACATCTCAACTGCCATTTTCTTCTCGGCTATATGTGGTACCACATGATCCTTGAGCCCGTCAAGGATAATGCACTTGGCTCTCGCCATTGCCTCTTCGTACTTGTCGTTATCAGTGGGGTCGACTGGAATAGCTATAACCTTCAAGGCGAAGTTCTTGACACGATTCCTGTCAAGCACGGATAAGATTCTGGCCTTCTAGATTGCGAAGTTCGATGCTCCGTCCAGTCTATCCTGGTCTCTTACCCTGTGTAGTGCCATGACGCTCCTCTACTTCCCTCCTGGAAGTTCTCTGTTCGACTCCTCTAAGTCTCTACTTCTCATTTGGAAGTTTTCTTCTGGACTCCCTCTAAGTCCTGATTTCCCTTTTGGAAATCCTTCTGCCGCTTGTTGAGATGCCCCCTACTTTGATCGTCTTATGTAACTGCACTGCTGATCCAGGTTCCTCGGCTAGAAACCCTCGGTAACAACTCCTCTGGCCCTGCTCTGTTAGGTACTGTTCTGACTACAGTACCTCACTAGCTCCACTCTGCAATATTGCTGCAGCCTTCTAGACTCTAGCAACAACCTCTTCGTGAACTGCGTCAGCCCCTCTCTGCCTCACGCTAGCTCTGCATCACCCCAGATGGGTCTGCGTTAGCCCTGGGATGCCTTGTGTAAGCCATCTAGCCCTCTGCGTCAGCAACGCTGGCCTCTTTGAGGCTCCGTGCAGCGCCTGACTTCTTCTGCATGGCTCTGGCTGGCTCTGCGTCACACTTCTTGGTTTCTGTGCTGCTAGAAACAACTTCTGTCATTTCAGGACAATTGTTTTCTGCTGCTATTGCTCTGCTCGGCTGATGTCTTTTAGCCCTCCTGTGATCTGCAATCACGCTCTGATAACATGTTGAAGTTTCTAAGTTTACTTAGTTTAGAAACCCTTCATGCATTTTTTCTGATTTATTCCTACCTACTTGTTATTTTTTCTTTAACAAGTTATGTACAAAGTAAATAATGAAAATAAACACCAGTGCATGCTCAACACATTACAGATCAACAACTAAAAGAAACAAGAATAAACACACCACATGACACCATTATTTTTGGACCAATGTCCACGGAAAAACCCAATTCGAGAAAATCGGTGCAACTATTTGAGGGTTTTCTTATTAAGCAATACTATAGCACAATCTGGGTGCGGAAACTGGCCTACCCAATAGAGAATTTTCTTAGCAACTATACCTCACAGTTCGAGAGAAATCTCCTGGCTGAAACGCCGGAAAATCCTTCCGGCAACTCCTCAGCACAAAACTGCTCTGCAATCCCAGCGTCTGTCAAATTTGGACTGCGTCAGCCCCTCTTTGTCTCATGCTGGCTCTGCGTTAACCTTTCTTGGCCTGCATCATCCCCAGGAGGCCTTGTGTCAGCTTTCTGGGCCTCTGCGTCAGACACACTGGCCTCTCTGGTGCTCTGCACAGCACTTGGCTGCCTCTGCGTGGCCCTATGTGAGCCCTTGCTGTCTCTGCGTCACTCTCCTTTGCAGCTTTGCTGCTGCGTTGCTCTCCCGACACAATCTCTGTCTTCTCTGTTTCTCTGTACCCAATGCCCCTCAGCTGCTCTCCCGATCACTGATTCTATCTCTCTTAGCAAACCCCGCTCTAGAGAATAGAATGATTGATCACTCTAGTGTATTCTCCAAGTGATCTTCAAGCCTCTTCTTAGTTGACATCTCAACAGCCGAGATTAAGTCTCTAATCAACGGCTAAGATTAGATCTGGCTTGATCCATATCTTTTGAACCATTCTAACACAGAGTCATATTAATACACATTAATATTTTATTTTCCCAAAGTTTAGACTTAAGGACTCCATTAAAATATTAATTATTTTAATATCTCCTGATCTGTTTGGAATCTGCCCAAACCCTTTCTGGGTATTGGAGATCTCATGTGCCCGAGCCTGTCCACCAAATTTTGTGGCTAGAGCACATCCGATGCTACCCCAAATCAACATCTAGTCATTAAGGTTTCATCAGAAATGATTCTTCCATTGAACTTCTTGGTGAGGGCTTCCCCAACATATTCTAGCACCCGATCCAATTTTATGTTGCCCCCAAGCACCATCCGTGGCGGATACACCCTTTGCTTCACACACTTCTTTGGCTTCTTATGTGATATTCCCACTTAGCAATACTGCTAAGGGAAATATCAATCTTGCCCAATTTTGTCTTATTTCATGTTTGGACTTAGGAAATGTGGGTTCAGAGGTCCAACATGAATTTTGGGATGAAGTGGGGGCCCAAACATTAATAAGGAAGTGAAATATTGCGGCTCTAGTGGAGGTGTGGGGGCCACTCCATGGAGAATTGTAGCCCACATGTGGAAGACACTCTCATTGGAGCGAAGTTGGTGGGGAAAGTCGAGCTGGACCCACATGGGCATCTTGGAGGCTCTTTGATAAATAGAGCAAGAGACTTATTTTGGGCATTCATTCATTTATTCAGAAATTGTGTTTTTGACATAGCACGCTTTAGCTGAAGCCAAGTCTGCAGTGCTGTTTAGTACACGAGTATCTCCGAGCGGAGATTTCAACCCTTGTTTCGGTGGACTTCGAGTGCCAACCCAAAGAGGGAGTCCTACCTATACCAGTTCGTACCAGCAGCTGGGAGTGCAAGTTTGTGGTGAGAATTGGCAACAACAATACATGGACTGCAAAACTCTTGGAGGAGGCACGCTTGGAGGTTGTGGAAGGAAGGGAGTTAGGGGCTGAAACTTGAGGTGGAGTCCGAGGAAGTATTGTGGGGGATTTTTCAGCATTTTGACGGAGCAACAAACGCAACATTTGCTACAGGTTACATCTTCTACTTGTGGAGGAGGGCCAAACATTTGGGGGTCAATTTTGGAGCGCCAAAACTAGGACAAACCCTTTCTGGGTTTTTCTAGGTTTATTGAGGAGAGGCCAAGATTAATTTGGCAGAATTTTTTGGGCAGATTTGAAGGGTCAAAAAGGTGTCCCAACTCAGCCAGCAGCTAGGGGAGCTAGGGGAAAATTGGGACGAAATTCCAAGGTCAACATTTGGCCAATTCCTTCGTCGGTTTTTGTGGGCTATTGGTGGAGAGCCTGGGGTTAATTTCCTGGATTTTTTTGAGCACCCAAGGAGGCCCTAGCAGTAGTTCTTTGCTGCTAGGAGAGAGAAGCAACAAATTTGAGAGGGATTTCTTATTGTTCTTAGCTAGCTTGCATTGAGCAAACCCAAGTGCACTCTTTCCTGCACCACATTGTACCCTCTTATTTATTAATAAAATGGCTCAGATCACCACGGTTCATGGAGATTTTTGGTTGTTAAATGTGCTGTAAATTTTTGTATGTTTTTCTACTACCTTTGCTTTGTTTAACATTGTATATTTCCATTAAGAATATTACAGTGGTATTAGAGCATGATTTTGGCCAACTGTGGGTCTAAATCACAAAAATGCTCAAGTGCTATTGTGGACTAGGTTTCCAGAGGCTAAAACACTAGTCCTGCGAAATCTCATTCATTGTTGTTGCGTCGAATGGTGCATTGAAGTTGAAGGAGAGTTTTCGTTAATTTTTCGTTTAATACATTTGTCGAAGGTGCTGTAATGACTTGGATTTCCTCCTGCTCTGAGTATGGTATATATACCCTTTCGCATTGAAAAACCATATATCTTTTTTCGTATTCACATATATCCTTTTTCGTATTCCCTTGAGTTGGATCTCAAGTATTATAAACCCATATATAAATCGTTGGGTCCGCTTTTTAATCGCATATCGCAAATCTCTTTCCTCGATCAATACCGCTGCATGTTTGCGATGCGATCATATCCTTCATTAAACCCGCTTGGACACAGTTCCCAAGGTTTCACTTTATCTGGCTCATTCTCCACCGTTGATCTCAACCTCCAGATTCGACGACTGACATTGATTTCAGAGGGGACAACTTGCACGGCGGTTACCTGCCCGAAAAGTGCCTTTCAATCTCCACTGTTGATCGTAACCTCCAAATCCAACGATTTATAGTGATTTCGGGTGCATTAGTTGCACGAGAGTTACCAGCCCGATATGAGCGGTTTTTCTCTCTCCCCTAGTCGCTACGTGTCAACCCCTCAGTGGAATCGGGCGCTCCCCTCTCAATACCACTTACCGTTTTTTATTCGCTCGAAATCCCACTTGTAACCCAAAATCTGCCTTTAGCCGTGGTTATTGCCCCGACTTGTTTTGTTTGCGATAACCGTTGATCGCTTACCATCGACGACCCTCCTCCGCTCATCTCCTCCGTTCATCTCCTCCACTCATCTCCGCCGCTCATCTCCGCCGTTCATCTCTTAAACCTCAAACTCTAGTATACGAGTGAAAGAAGGCAATACCAGGTTGAATGCTGTTGGTATAACGATATGCATTCAATCGTATCTATTGTGGGAATAGTTCTCACCGGCAAGGAGAATTATCTTGAATGGTCGAGGAAAATCCAACACACTCTCATTTTTAATGAGCTATGGAAAGGAGTGTGTATTGGAGAAGGAGACGAAGCGCTAGTCTAGCCTACCTCAGACAAGGAGCTCGCCATTTGGGAAAAGAAGAACATCAAAGCCTATGCATTGATTGCAGCATTTGTAAGTGAAGAGGTGAGTTGACACATTTCGCCATTTTCAAATGCATTCGAAGCCTTACAAAAGCTGAAGGAACTCTATGACTCACACTCAGCACTTGAAGTTGTTCAACTCATGATTAAACTCTTCACCCTTGAATTACAAAATAATGATCCTCTTGCTCTTGCATCCGAAGTAACATCTATAATGCATGATATCAAAGCCACTAAGGTTGAATTGGATATTCCTTTGATCGCTTTTCTCAAGGCACTTTACCCTACTTACTCCAATTATCTTGAGTCATTGCAAGCAAATGGAAATCTCAAAGATATTACATTCGACTCTCTTGTGAAAAAATTTGCTGAAAGAGAGAAAGCTTTTGGAAAGAAGACAACTCCTAAGTCTTTTGAAGAGGCTGTGTGCCTTGCTCATAAAGAAAAGAATCTTGCCCAAGATTCTTCTAGAGGAAGAGGTGGTCGAAGAGGAAGAGGAAGATATTTTAGAGGGGGGGCGGTAGACACTCTCAAGGAGAAAAGTCAGATTTGCACTGCATACGCTGCAAAAGAAATGGATCACATGATGCCTCCA
>APFE030632553.1:0-14428 GCA_000404065.3 Pinus taeda | reverse complement strand
TTGGCATAGAACTGACAGTTTTGGTCTCTGGAAGGAATGCCTGTGAGAGCGAATTTGGGTTGCTAGTCACACTCATGCCTATAACATGGGAGCAGTTGAACCTTAAATTGTCGTAAATCTCAGTGGGACCTTGAGGCAAGCAGTCTAAATTATTGGATTGGTTCCTGAGGGTATTGTAGCTAACGATTAATGTTTTATGGTGTGTTTCTGTCGATTTCACTTCCTTAACGTGAATTAGGAGGTCGCATCATATCATAGTGGCCTCTCATTGCATGTCTACCCCGGCTGGCCGGTTTCTTAGGTAGATGTGGGAGGGCAGTGTTACATTATGTGACGATGAGATGTGGTTAACTAAGTTGTTATAGGATGTAAATTCCATTGGTTGGTGTACTATGGATATTAAAGCTCTTGGCATGTTTAAGACCATGATTGTCTTTTCTGAGTAGGAATTGAGTATGATGCATCATATGGTATATTATTTGGATCTCATCAATGGAAATCTAGTTGATGAGAAGGCCAGGCTGACATTTGGTCAAGAGGGTGGTTGTTACACTACTAGACATTTAGGGGAAAGAGGCTAAGTCACAATTCGATGATGGGAAAGCAAACATAACTTCACTTTGAATTAACCAAAGGGTAATCAAATTTTACAATTAGCTAAGGCTTGAGTTGAGTTGACAAGTTGTGCCTTGTGCATGGTTAGAACGGTGTTGAATTTCCATGATGAGCACTCAATGGCCAACGTGGGGCCGATTATGGGTGGACCTGAATTGTTGGGGCACTCAATTCATCAGAGGTTACTAACCAATGATGTTGTGTATTTTTTGTTACTTACATGTATAAAGCAATCAATGTAGGGTAGATGTCCTTGAAGAGTGTGGGACATATTTATTTTTGTTTTCCTAGACTGAAGTTACAAGGGAGTTGTTCAATTATATGTGTTAATTGTATTGATTATCGACCTAGAAAACGGTTTCGACTGACTATCACCATTGAGTTTACATTGGCCCAGATTAGGGTCTCGACTAGACATTTTAAGTCGACTATTGTTGGTTAGTTGACTAGTCATATTAAGTCGATTAAATCTGGTAATTCGACTAGTTGTATTATGTCGCATTGAGTTTGGTAAGTGGACTAGTCATGTTAAGTCAACTAGATCTTTTAAGTTGACTAGTTGTGTTAAGAGTCATGTTAAGGTGACTAGTTGTGTTAAGGGTCGTGTTAAGTCGATTGTTGTGGTAAGTTGTCTAGTCATGCTAATTTGATTGTTTGTGGTAAGTCAACTCGTTGGGTTATTTTGATTGGTTCAGTCATTTTGACTGGTCATGCTTGATCGACTAGTTGGGTTATGTTGAAAAGAATTTTACGAGATGAGTATGATGGTGTATTCCAAATTTAATTCTACAAGATTTGAAAAAGGAAGAATTTTATAACCCCATTTCCATAATGATACCATGGAGGCCAAGTTAGGATAAAGCAACATATTCCATCTAGCCTGGATTATCCAAGGGGGTGGGTGTTGAGAAATGTAACTCATTTCGGTCTTGATAATTGTTATATTCATTTCAATACGTATCCTATGTAACAAACAATAAAAAGAAAATAAATTATTATTATTAAAGCATGGGTTTCATGCTCCTTATTGATGGTATTTTAGGTAAAAGCATGTTATTTGTGATTCTAGGGTTTGTTAGGTCTTAGGATTTATTGTCATGAATCAAAGAAGTCAACATCATGTTTACAAGACCCTCCTGGGAAATTTGGAATTGTAAAAATAATTATTTTTTAGTCTAAAAGGCCTTAGAATATTCAATAGTACAAGACGTCCATGGGATCCTCAAGTCGGCCTAAAGGAGGGAATTCGATCCCATAAGACAATTATATAAAGAACAGTTCTACTTCATTTAGAGACACACTCACTCACAAGTTTGATCTACAAGAAAGAGTTTGATCTATAGCTAGGTAGTAGCAACGAGATATAATTTCAAAAAGAAGGAAGAATGATGAAATTTCTTGGTTTTTGGTCTCTATCTCTCTCACACATGTGAAATTCTATGGTTTCTAGGTTACAGGAAGAGGTTGAAGTTGCAAGGTTAAGTTGTTGTAGGACGAAGTGTAGAAAAAAGTAGTTGGAAGGAAGGAAACTCTATCTAGACCTCGCTGACCTTAGGAAGAGCTTTCTTTCTCTTGGAAGGTCCTAGAAGGAGGTAAAATTAGGGTTTCTTCAGGAGCTACAGGGTCAAAGTTGCAAGTCGAGTAGCAGTGTTGTAATTGGCACATCAAAGTTGTAGTGTGTAGCAGTTTGGTGTAGATTCAAGAAGGAATTGGGGAAGGGATGACTTGGTACTCAAAGAAGGACTTAGTCTAGGGATTAGGTATTTGTATTGCATTTGAAGAAGATTCTAAGAAGAGAAGAGTTTTCGGGTTTTCCCCTTGGAGGGTGTTTTCCCTGGCTAAGAACCTATATCTATGTCCTCTTTCATTGTTTTTGTTTCTCGATATTGTTTGATGAAAAATATCTAACTAAAGAACATAAATAAGATAACTAAGATTCACAAGAAAGAATCAAGGTTAAAGAAAATAAGATATAATTATTGCCACTTTACATTTTCTAACATGGTATCAGAGCTAAGGTGAGCAAGGAAGGCAAGTGGAAGGAAACTAGAAAGAATTGTTGATCAAGGGATAGGAAGCTCTCAAGGCCTAAAAGAAGAAGCTTGTCCATTAAAGGGATCTTGTTAAAGGCTCGTTGATAGAAGACCCTTCTGATCTATGGTTTCCACGTCGAAGAATATCAAAACTACATCCATATCAAAAGGAGGAGATTTATCTCACAAAAAAGAAGTCAATTTGCAGCATCAATCTTGGAAGTTGTTCGTGGAGGATCTGAAGGAACATCTTTCAAGGGCATCATCAAGAACTCTCCAAAGATCTTGAAGACATTAAGAAGGTTGGAGATATAATTCAAGTAAGTATCACACTATGGTTGATTATTCAATTCATGTCGGTTCTTTCTACAAAGAGAGAAATAAGCTCATTGGCGCTTCAAACTATCTAGTATGGAAGAAAAGGATTGACTTGATACTCACAAAGAAACATGTAATGGGATATGTGACCAGAGAAGTTACTAAACCTAAGAAAGACAAGACACGAGAACTAGCAAGGTACAAGAAAGGGGAAGTACGAGCTCAAAGGATCATATTTGAATCAATCAAGTATTCTCTTGTTCCATTTTTGGCAAACCTGAATACTTCTAAGCAATGTATGACAAGCTAGTAAATTTGTACAGGTCAAAAGGTGTCATTACGGAAAATGTTGTATAGAATCAAGAAATATAAGGATGAGTATATGGAATCCTTCCTCATGAGATTCTCTTAGATAAGAGACAATTTGCAAAGATTGGGGAACCCATCACTGGTTCTGAGGTAACAGTATGTGTTCTGAATGCATTGCCACCTAAATGGAGAAAACTTGCAACAAGTGTCTACTCCAAGAAAGATTCAACTCAATGTTATGGGTTGTGGGCACAATGCATTGTAGAAGGATCAAGGATCAAGGTCAGGGACAACATTGGATCTGATGATAAAATTCAAGCCCTTCCATCCCAAGTCAACAAGATAAAGAAGGGAAAGTTTGGCAAGTCCAACAAGAAAGATATGTCCAAGGTGAAATGTTTCAAGTGTCACGAGTTTGGACATTAGAAGGGGGATTGTCCAAATCAATAGAACAATAAGATAAAGGATAGAAGTGAAGCTCATGTAGTTGAAGCTGTGGGAGAACTAGAGAAGAAGGCAAAGAAAGAAGAAGTAAAGGATATTTACTACTAAAGAAGGTTCACTAACTTCTATAGGTTCTTTAAGAATTTTTTTTGTTTAGTTGATATGTTATGCATAAGTATCATATGATATAAGCATATGATAGTAACATGTTTGAAATTTATGATTACGTTGCTTAGTAGAGATAATCTAGGATAGAATGTTGGACCATTTTGCATAGTGTTCACCCATATACTGTTTAACTTTTTGTTATAGGTTGTCATCTTGCTGAAATGGACCACCAGGATCCAAGAAGGACTATCATTTGGATATCCTTGGGAAATGCATCATGACAAAATAGTATGTATTCTATGTAATGTGGAATCGTACTGGTAAAAAGGGATGAAATATTTCAATGGGTTAGGATACAAACTTTTTTGAATTATAGATAGAGATTTGGATGAAAGCATAGAAATGTATGTTGAAATGGGAAACTTTGGATAAGATTCATGTGTATGAGAACCTTGTGAATAAATTTGGTTTATGATTAATTATTTATGATGCTAGAATAGAATATCATGTGACTTGCTTAAGAAATGCATAGAAGATTGGGAATTTTTCCAGAATATGCATTTTATATTTTTTTAACATTTAATATAATATTCGGAACAAAATTTGTAACTTGGTAATCAAGTTTGATCCTTGGGCACTCTAATGCATGAAGGAAATATCAAGTGGATATGGTCAATATGGATGTTGATAGAATGAGAAGATCACCATGGAGAGGTAAGTCTATTTCATTTATGGGTTGGTTATCTGGATAACATATTATTTTTGGCTACTGGGAAAAGAATGTTGCAGGAATACATGATGAAAATTGGGGCAAGTTCAACTATATAGATGAAGAATGTTGAGAATGTTTGGTACTTGAAAAATGTAAAGTCAAGATGATTTCATCTTGGGATTGAAAGGGTAGTGACGAAAATATAACTTTAAGGTCAAGAAATATCACTTTTATGATAAAATTAAAGATCAGAAGTCTCAATGCAATGCCTTTATGATTGAAGAAGAAAGTGATGGGCAAGTAAGATGACTTGGATCCTGTCACAAGAACGAAAGAGTGGAAATGGCTCCATGATACCTCAAAAGAAAACAAGTGTTGCAAAAGAAAGAGGGAGCCATGTAGCTATGGAGAACTAGTAGGTGATACTCTAATGAAGACAAACTTGTAAAGGCTTGTGGTGTTGGCTTCCATTATTGGAAGGCAAGAATATCCTCCAGTTTGAGAGGGGGCAAAAGGAGTCTCCTTGAATATGGATCAAGAGTATATTCTCAATATTAAGGGAGAATATCGATGTACTCTCTGTTCAAGAGGGAGTGATAATGAACATCACATGTGCATTCTCCTCTTCAAGTGATGAAGAGAGAATGACAAAGGATTGGATAAGAATTTGTGGTTTCCTTGAGGATATAAAATCCAAGAAAGGAAGGGACTGACACTCTTTGAGGTGCGGGGGCTTCACTCAATGAACCTCTCACATATCACACGCATTCGTGACATATTAAACAATATCCTTAATTTAACTACATATTGGAAAATACCTCTGAAAATCACATTATTTAACCCCCTACCAATACAAACCCAATACAACTTCCCAATTTAAAAAAACCCCTACTTTCATTATATATTGTAGGTATCCATTTTTTCATTAACTTTGAGCTCCATTTTTTATACTTCATGATATAAAAACCCTTTACTCCCTATATATGCTACAATATATTATGTAATTTTTTCCTAAATATATATATATCCCCTAATATGAACCCACGTCCTATGACATTGCTCCCTAAGTGAGGCCCCTGTGCTTTGAGGATGGGACAAGAATCCAAGCAAAGAGTGGTTGAAGGGGACCGATATTCTTTGAGGACTCTAGTATGGAGATGATCCATATATAAAAAAAAAGTAGGCTCAAAAATGAAAGTACTCAGAATCTTCTGAAACTAGCGTCAAGTCATAGTGTTTGTCATCTTGATTCCAACAACACTTAAATCGCCTAAATTTTACGTCGTATGAAGAAGTTATGGTGTTCTTAAGTTTTTGACCAACAACTAAAAAGTCAACAATAGGTTTGACTAGGTAGTCCATACAAATGAAATCATCATATGACTGTGCAAGGTATGGTCGATGGTGGACCAATCAGATCTTGACACATGGCATGTTCATATAGGGTGCATTTGGCGCATTTTGGTTGGTTGCTAAAGTTTAGGTGGCCCAATCAGAGGCTACCACATGGCCCTATCAGAGGGCACCACATGGACTCTATGATTGGTAAAGAAACTTATATAAGGCCCAAAGGCCTCAGTGGGGTTCGACCCCTTGATCCATTGTTTAACAAATCCGCACCCAAACATAACACAATCTCACAAGTTCTTAACCCATATAGGGCGTGATTTATATTTAATGTCAATTATTTTGTCATTTGGGAGGAGGGGATAAGTGGTGAGCCCTGGCCCCTAGTCACGCCACTACCATGTGTCCATAATGTAGATAGAAGGGAGTGGGGTTAGGCACTTGGCCCTAGCCCTTGGCCACATTAATCACCCATACAACCAGGAAGAGAACTTGGTGGAGAGGGCAGATAAGCCCTAACCCTTGGTTCTCTACCATTGTTGTGACTATTACCTAGGAGCTCCAGCAGTGGGGGAAGGAAGTTGGCCCTGGCCCCCAGCCACATCAACACATGTGACCATGTCAAAACTAATGGGGACTCTAAGTTGTCAGTGGCAAGAAATTGGCCCCAGCCAATGGCCCTATGGGCACCATGTAACCGTGATCTGATGCATAAGTGTTTTTGGAAAAATTAAAAGGCAACAAATTGCACTTTTTTCAAGAGGAATCTCGTCAGCCCTTAGAAAAATTATTGCTTGGAAGATTGAGAAAAGGGTGAAATCATCACACAGTTAGCAGGTTTTGCTAATTTGTAGGACAGATAATAGAGCTTGGATTGGAGATGCATATCTTGCTCAATTTTTAACCTTTTTTAGCTAAATAAAAGCCTATATGGGGATTTTTGAGTGTCTTGGACTCAATGGAAACCTTAGTTTTATGATTTGAGCACTTTATGATGGAATTTTTTAGGAATCAAGTATTTTAATGTTAGAGGCAGAGTCAAATTTGAAGCATTAGGGAGGCATATCTGAGCATGGAGAGAGCTTGGTTAGAGGTTTTCTAGAATTCCAGTTTCATCTACAATAGTTGTTACTTCTGTAGAGAATATTTTTTTAGTCTTTTCTCAATGTGTTAAGGAGAGAAGCCCTTTTTAAATCTTCATTGTGGAGGAGTTGCATGTTTGTGCTTTTGATTCAGGTGGAGTACAAGGACCTATTGAGTCAAAGTCCTTTTTATGTTGAAATTTTTATGACTTGCTATAGGGAGTCATTTTTCTGAGTGAGAATTCTCTGTAAGAGAACATTTGTTTGTAGGAGAAACAAGCCACACTACTGTTAACAAGTTGTATGTACTCATTTTTTGCTGAAATCAATATAGTGGTCTAGTTGTTGGAGTAGGCCTAGAGATGTATCCCAGGAGGGGTGAAATCCATCATCAAATTTTGGTTTCTTCTCTTTTTGTTTATCATTTTGAGATTCATGTGAATTTTTTTCTCTTTTAAGTTTATGTGAAAACTTAACTTACTGTCCTGAAGAGGTTGTAAAACTTATTTTACCTTTAAAGACCCATTTTATTAACTTGCAAAGTGTTAGAGGACGATTGATTTTTGATAGGAGGAGCTTCCCTCCATTTCCATATTAGGTGGTATCAAAGGAGGTTCTGAGCAAGTTGCAAGTATGGACAATAAATTGAAGCATGAATGACTCTAAGAGTTGGATGAGATTAATCTATCTCTTAGAATGGAGAATTTTGAGTTAAGGAGATTGCTTGAAATTGCAAAGGAGGAGAAAAAGAAAACGCACCTATACTTCTAGCATGTAGTGGAGGAACAAACTGCTGATAGTTCCATCCTGTAAGCAACAAAGAACCCCTCTAAGATGAAGCCAGTTTGTGGACATGGTCCGTACAAAAGATATGGACCCTATGTTGCGAACGATGCTTGTGAGTTTTGTCAACATCTAAAAGATTATCCTTATGTGTCAGTTGGTAAAAGTCGTTGGCTTGAGTCATCATTCAATTCTTCATCAAAATCTAAAAAAGAAAAGATGGGTGATAGGCCAAAGGAGGTAACTATCATTTCTAGTTCTACTCCTTCAGCTAATGTTGATAGCACATATTTTGTAGCTTTTGAAAGGCATACCAATGGTATTGGTATGAATATTTTTACTCAGATGGGTGATGATAAAATAGGCCTCACAGTTAATGGCCAAGGTATCACTAATCCTATTGAGGTGAAAGAACGACCATGTTATGAAGGACTGGGTTATGGTCATAAAGAAATTGGAGAGTGCTCTAAAGTTGTTGAGGCAAAGAAATCATCAAGTAATTATATGTCACACCATGATGGTAGTGATGATGGAATATTATCTCCAAAGAGAGATGAATGTTTCAAGGGACATGCAAAGTCCAGTCCTCAACGTTAAAGTCACAACCCAAAGGATAGGTATAAGTGTCATGGGGATTTTAGAAATGTTGGTGATTTTTATTATTTATGGGAAAAGATTCCTTGCACATTTTGTGATGCAGCCATTGACCATTGTGTGGTTGATTGTGAGCAATGTAAGGTGATGGTCAAAAGAATGGACCAAATCCTTGGGACAATATATGAGGAATCTTTCCCTATTATGAAGACTTCCTTGTCGATGGGAAAGTGAAATAATTTTTGTACCCATTGTAGCATGAATGGGCATCAAATTGAAAAGTGTTGGAAACTTCATATAGAACTTCGTCCCAAGAAGGAAAAATAGGTCATGTGATCCTTTGTAAGGAAAGTGATAAGTAGCAATGTGGAAACTGATGTAATTCCTGGAGAAACCTTCAAAGCAAAGTGGGTGCGGAAAGAGAACCCATAAGCATGGGATAGGCAAAGAATGGGTAGACAATTTTGTATAGTTTTCTTGCTTTGTAAGATTGTAGTTACTTATTGTATATTCCCTTTTAGGTACTTTGTAAAGTGAAGTCATGTACAATCACTTATCTGCAACAAGTGTGTTTTCTTTTGAATGTTATGTTATTTTGGCTTGATGATGAGTCCATTTGTTTGGAGACTTGTGGGATGAGAAATTTTTTTATTTCATCCAATATGTCTATAGTTGTGTCAAGCACTCACTTATATAAGTGTTTCGATATGAAGCTTGTTTGTGAATTTAATCTTTGGTAAAGATTGTGCAAAAGATGACCATGATTATTGGACAAAGTTAAGCATGCCATTGAACAAATGCAACCAATGTATCTAAGAGTATAAGTGCAGATTGAGGATAACAAAGAAAAGTGTGAATCAGTGCATGGAAAACATTGAGTTGCTTATGATTTCCATGTGAAAAATCAAGATTGGGTTTAGCAAGGAGGGACTTCAAGGTGAAGTTTGTTTGAACCCAAAGAAAGATGGTTTTAGAGAGAATGTTCAGATTCCATCCATCGAAGTTTTCTTGTTCCTGAATGTTTACGAGAATTGCAACAAGCCACAATTCTTGTGAGGAAGATAAGGACTTCACACAGCAACAAGGTGGAATACCTTGATTGGAGCTCGAAGGAACTAAGTCAAATATAAAAAGAAGGATTGAGATCAGGAAATTTAATGAGATTTTCCTCACTTATTTGCTGAGTGAAGATAGACTTTTGTAGATTCAAAAGTTCCTAGTGGGGAGGTATGATCCAGAGATCAAAAATAGGCTCAAAAATGAAAGTGCTCAGAATCTCCTGAAACTTGTGTCAAGTCATAGTGTTCATCATATTGATTCCAACTACGCTTGGATTGCCTCAATCTGATGTCACATGAATAATTTATAGCATTATAGAGTTTTTGACCAACAACAAAAAAGTCAACAATAGAGTTGACTGGGCAATTTGTATAGCTGATGTCATCAACTGACTATGTAGGGTACACTCAGTGGTGGACCAATTAGGTCTTAACATGTGTCATGTTTGTACAGTGTGCATTTCGTGTGTTTGGGTTGGTTGTTGAAGTTTGAGGTGACCCAATCAGAGGCTACCACATGGACCTCTATGATTGGTTAAAATTTTGTATAGGGCTAGAAGGCCTCAATGGGGCTCGACCCCTCGACCTGTAGTGTAACAAACATCATGCCCAAATGTCACACCAACACATAAGTTCTTAACCCATATATGACACGGGTTATATTTAATGTCAAATGCTTTGGCATTTGATAGGAGGGGTCCAGCAATGATCCCAGGCCATTGATCATGCCACCACCATGTGTCCACAATGTAGATGAAGGGAGTGGGTTTGGAGACTTGGCCCTGGACCTTGACCACGTTAATCACCCATACAACTGGGTGGAGTGCTTGGCAGAGAGGGTGGATAAGCCCTGACCCTTGGTTCTCGGCAACTGTTGTGACTGTTATCCAAGAGCTCAGGTGGTGGGGGAGGGAAGTTGGCCCCCATCCTTAGACACATCAACACATGTAACCATGCTGACAATAGCGGGGAGCATAAGCTATCACAGGTGGGCAGTTGGCTCTAGTCCCTGGCCCTATGGGCATCACATGAACTTGATCTGGTGCATAGGGGTTATTGGAAGAATTAAAGAGGAAACAAATTGCACTTTTTACGATAGGAAACTCATCAGTCCCAAGCGAAATTTTTGCTTAGAGGACTGAGAAAAGGTTGAAATTGTCACATAGTTAGTAGTTTATGCCAATTTGCAGGACAGATAGCAGAGCTTGGCTTGGAGAAGCATATCTTGCTCAATTTAACCTTTTTGAGCTCAAGAAGAGCCTAGATGGGGGTTTTTATGTGCCTTAGACTCAATGGCAACCTCAGTTTTATGATTTGAGCACTTTATGATGGATCCTTTGAGGAATCAAGTCTTTTAGTGCTAGAGGAAAAGTCAAATTTGAAGCAGTATGGAGGCATATTTGAGCATGGAGAGAGCTTGGTTAGAGGTTTTCCAACCTTCTAGTTTCATCTGCAACAACTATTACTTTTATAGAGTATCTCTTTTCAGTATTTTCTCAATATCTCAAGGAGAGAATCCCTTTTTAACTCTTCATTGTGGAGGAGTTGCATGTTTATGCTTTTGATTTCAAGTGGAGTACAAGGACTTATTGTGTTAAAGTCATTTTTATGTTGAAATTTGTATGACTTGTTGTAGGGAATCATTTTTCTGAGTGGGAATTCTTTGCAGGAGAATTTTTATTTGTAGGAGAGGCAATTCACTCCATTGTCAACAAGTTGTATGCACTCATTTATTGTTGAAACCAATATAGCAGTCTAATTATTGGAGCGGTATGGTTTCTTCTCTTCATGTTTATCATTTTCAGATACATGTGAATTTGTTTCTCGTTTAGGTTTATGTGAAAACTTAACTCACCATCTTGAAGAGGTTGTGAAGCTGATTTTACCTTTAAAGACCCATTTTGTTAACTTGCAAAGTGTCAGAGTACGATCGGTTTTTGATAGGAGGAGCTTTCCTCCATTTCCATATCAAGAGATCCAAGATAAGAATAGTCCTAAAAGAACATACCTTGTGGACATCTGGATGGGGTATGTACCTTAGAGAGGTAATGCAATATCACATAAAGCCTCCCATCATAAAGCACTTGAATAAGATAAGATCTTGCCTAGTTAGGCCTCAGGGACTATTTTGGTTATACTGATGATTTTTACAGTATGATTTATCAATTTGACTCTTCTTAATAACTCTTCATTTTGAGATATGATGTTGCACTGGTTGTAAAATTATGAATACCTCCCTAGTTAAGAGGGAGCGTTGAGAAATATAACTAGTTTTAGTATTCATAAATGTTGTACTCATTTCAATATGTATCCTATGTAGCAAACAAGAAAAAGAAAATAAAAATATTATTATTAAAACATGGGTTTCATGCTCATTATTTATGGTATTCTAGGTAAAAGCATGTTCTTCATGCTTCTAGGTTTGTTAGGTCTTAATATTTATTAACTTGAGTCAAAGAAGTCAACATCATGTTTATAAGACCCTTCCAGGCAATTTGTAATTGTAAAAATAGTTATTTTTGAGACTAGAATGTCTTGGAATCTCCAATATTACAAATCGGACGTAGGATCCTCAAGTCGGCCTAAAGGAGGGAATTCAACCCCATGAGAAGGCTATATAAAGTGCAGTTCAACTTCATTTGGAAACACTCACTTACAAGTTCGATCTACAAGAAAGAGTTCAATCTATAGCTAGTTAGCTACAAGAAGGAGAGAAAAGGTCAAGAAGAAGGAACAAGGAAAAAAAAATTGGTTTTTGGGCTCTATCCCTCTCACACGTGTGAAATG
The DNA here is from genome assembly GCA_000404065.3 of Pinus taeda. Taxonomy (NCBI): domain Eukaryota; kingdom Viridiplantae; phylum Streptophyta; class Pinopsida; order Pinales; family Pinaceae; genus Pinus; species Pinus taeda. The sequence continues at coordinate 2,238 of APFE030632553.1, read as the reverse complement.
ATAGGGTTTTTGGGTTGGAGGAAGAGGTCGAAGTTGTAGGGTTAAGTTGTTGTAGGACGAAGTGCAGAAACTAGTAGTTGGAAGGAAGGAAACTTTGTCTAGACCTCACTGACCTTAGGAAGAGTTGTCTTGCTCTTGGAAGCTCCCAAAAAGAGGTCAAATTAGGGTTTCTTTAGGAGCTATAGGGCCAAAGTTGCACGTCAAGTAGCAGTGTTGTATCTAACATATCGAAGTTGCAGTGTGTATCATTTTGGTGTAGATTCAAGAAGGACTTGAGGAATGGCTGACTTGGTACTAGGAGAAGGACTTGGTATAGGGATTGGGTCTTTGTATCTCATTTGAAGTAGATTTTATGAAGAGAAGAGTTTCAGGTTTTCCCCTTCAAGGGGTTTTCCCCTAACTACGAGCCTATATTTGTGTTCTCTTTTGTTGTTGTTGTTTATTGATATTTTTTTATGAAAAATATCTACCTAAGGAACATAAATAAGATAACTAAGATTCACAAGAAAGTATAAAGGTTAAAGAAAATAAGATATAGTCATTCCCACTTTACATTTTATGATAGTGGGAGGGCGGCATTACAAATACATTGCTACATAATTTTTCATTGATAAAAAGTTGTGAAATGGTTAAATTGTTGGCACACTGATCCATCCCCCCCCCCCAAAAGTCTGATCTTTGGTCCAACAATATATAATCCTTATTAAATTCCAAGTCTCTCCGAGGAAGCCATTATTTTTCCTAGAGTTTACTGCTTGACCTCTTGCAATATGCCAAAGTGTGTCATATCATTTTGATTTTAGGTCATGGATGAGGGGTATCAATATTCTATGCATATGTGGATCAAGGCCAACTTGTACCTTATCCCCATTTCCTACCTTTCAAATTAACCAATTCCCATTTAAGGGGGTAGAAATGATTATGTATTTCCAAATCACAGAACAGATTTGGGCCTTTCTAATTGGGGTTTGGATCCAATATTCAATGAAGAGGAGGTGAGACATTTATCTTTTATTGTTTATCCCAAAAGCCTTCCCCTTGAATGAACCTCCACATGTTCTTAGTTATTAAAGTTTTGGAGAAGGGAAACAAGTTTTTTAGTCCCCATCCTGCTTGTCTCTTTATGATGGCTAATTTTTTTCCAAGGGACTAGAGATATTCCCTTACTCTCTTAGTCTCCTATCTAGACAAAATGGGAAGAAAATTGTTGATTTTTTTTCAAAGATGCCTTTTATCATCCAAGGAAGAGACATCCATTATACTAGGATGGGCTCAAGGATTGATTTTACTAACACTAATTGGCCACCACATGAGATCCATCATTTGTACCAGGTATTACATTTTGTTTTACCTTGTTTATGAGCCACTACTAGTCTTCCTTCATATATAGGTTTACCTTAAGGTGGAAACCTAGATACTTAAACCTTGTGTTGAAGGTAGAGGGAACAAAAAGAAAGATATCAGTGATAAAATTCTTCTCAAGTTTAGAAAGACCTTAGCTAATTACCAAAGACTTAGAATCACTGATAATTATACTCATAGTTATGCAAAATAAATATATGATTTATTTTAGTTTATCCACACTACATCTTGAATCATAACCAAAAAATAAATTGATATTAGTAATTAATAATAAATAATAATAACTTTATTATTAATTAAATAAAATAATAATGATTAAAATATTTTATTCGAGCATCATGATAAGATTAAACAATTTGTTTAACCTCCACAATCTTATGGCTGACAATATTCTTTTTATTATTAAATTTGTTTTTAATTTCTTCATAAAACTTACACTTTTATACAGATCAATAAATTGATCAAGAATATTTTGAAGAAAACTATAAAAAATAAACTTACACCCTTATAATGATATTCTTAAAAAATGATGACACTAGGAGTAAACATTATTCTTCTATTCAGATAATTGGAGCTTCTTTAGAAAAAGTTGCGGGAGGCGCCGAAGCGACTAGGGTTTGGAACTGGGGGCGACAGAAGCAAGCTGGTAACTATGGAGGGGCAGGGAGGAGGGAGCTGCACTCCCTCCTACAGTAATGTGGTTTAAAACAAAGGCAAAGAGTCGAGTCGAAACAAGCTCCAAAATTCAATGGAGAATGAGACAAAAACAACTAGTACCCAAAAGCTGGAAGGCAGCAAACCCCATGAAAGGAAGGGACCCACGAGGAGGTTTGAAAGGAAACGAAAGTTGGAGACAGTGGTCAAAGAATGGAGGGT
>APFE030632550.1:12810-65940 GCA_000404065.3 Pinus taeda | reverse complement strand
AATGAGTTATGAGGTTCTATTTATAGCAAAGGGTGGGGTGACCCTTGACATTCCCCTTTGTTATAGTTCATCTACCCTTATGACTCTTCATCTACACTATGGTTGTTACATCCAACTATCGACACTTGAACTTCCACTTGACAAGACATTACATTACAATGCACATGTGCACATGTGAGACAAAATGGCTTAAGCAAGCCATAAAAGACATGATTGACACTCAGTTCATTGTGATGAGACCAACTCTTTGACATGCTTGTGATGGTGAAGGTGGTGAGTTTATGCCAAGCTTGGTCGTCTATGATGGTGTGCATGTGCTCCATGGTGACATATTGTTGAAGTGAACTCTTACCTCCATTGCATCTAGGTTGATTGGTGTGGCTCTTTCCTCCAACTCGTCTTTTAAATGTGCATGGTCTTCTATGTGTTTTCGCCAGCTCGCTCTTCTCCTTCAGCAAGGGGGAATACTTATACTTATAGTTTGAAGCTTTAGTAGTTTTCCCATCTGCCAATAAACACACAGGCTCCTACGACGCTTCGAGACCCATTTATCGATTCTGATGGTTCCGATAGCTAAAGAAGGTGCGGCCGAACCGACAACACATTGGTGCATAGTGTCTGTGTTGATCTTCTAGTGTGCGTTGGTGGTCATGCACATCAATTGTCAACTACATGTTCAACTCCAGTTCAACTTTCTTCTGTATTTACCTTACTGAGTTTGCTAAATGGGTGGGATCGCATGCATGTGCATGATGACATGCATGCTGTTGAATTCCCTTGCATGTGATAAACAACATTTCTCACCATATCTTCTTTGAACCAGCTATTGGGATGGATCTTTAACTTGTACGAGTGCAGTTTCATCTATGAGTGAATGTTGCACCAGATGATGCACTTGTTCTTCTTGTAACGCATTCTCTTGTCTATGTAGCTCATGTTCTTCCTTGAGTTGTTTCTTGAGCACATGCAACTCCTTCTCTATTATGTTCTCTACCTTCACATGATCTTCATGTTGCGTCATCACCTCATAGCCTGAGTCTCCAAAGTTTTTTTCACCAGAAGTGGATCAACTTGAACTTGCAACTTTGTTCCACATCTATGTTGTCAACAACGTTCCTCTTGCATTCATTGCATCTGGTATGCTGCCTTTAGTTGTTGTTCATGATGCCACTCATTGTGATGTTGTTGCCATGATATATTGATGTCCTTGTCTATGAAAAACTTAATTTCTTAATGGCTAGGCAAGTTCATAGACACTTCATCGACTACATCCCCAAGTGTGCTTTGAACAGTGTCTTCGACTCTGCTCTCTTGGAAACCATTGTACCTGTACTACTGAGAGGCAGATGAACACATGTGATACCTGGAGACATAAAAGTGCTCATGGCAAGCAATCTGTCAGTTGAAAACCAAAATGAACTTGAGAATTGACTTGTAACATACCATGTGAATGACCATGAAGGTTGCACAATTTTTGTTGGGAGGTCGGGAGACTAACTGTCAAGACTGCGTAAGGCACAGTCTAGGCTGTGAGGAGGTTGACTCACTGCTAGAACTAAGCAATGCATATTCCGACCTAGCTACTGATTGTTGGAGTTGCCCAATGCGCAATCTTAGCTGGAAATGGTTGCTTGCTCAGTGACTGCATTGTGCAATTTTTTGGGCCAGTAGTCACTATCCCTCAGAATTGTGAAATGCAAGAATGGAGGATAATCCTTGGGTAGAAATTCAAATTTCCTGAGAGAAAGACAAAGCCTTCCCTCTCAATATTTCGCAATGTTGTCTTGGTGAGGCAGAGTCTGGTCCAAGGCTACCAAGACCTACTGATGGGAAATTGAAAGTGAATATGAATGTGAATGGATGGTGATATTGAGTCTAAGAGTAACTGAATGATCATGCATGTAGACATTTAAAGAAAGATTATGAAAAAAAACAACATGCATGTGGATGGGGTGAGTCGCTAAATCAATGACCATTTGTGAAAATTAGTTTCATGCATGTGATAATAGTGTGATATTAATGAAAACTAAAATGGTGCTAGCACAAGCTAGTATGTATCAAAATGAGTCCAAGCAATCACTGAAATCAAGAAGACAACATGCAGATGAAGAGAAACAAAAAAAGTACCAGAAATGCAACATAAGACATGGAAGGCGAGCTTACACCAACATAATTGAGCTAAATGTACCGACGACTCCTAGATGTGATGTGGGATGTAACTTTGATGTGAGGAATGAGCTCTGTAGTGTCCAATTCATGAGTTTTGATAAAATTGAAGATGTGACATGCATGCCACAAATCTAGGAGGAGTGAAACTTGTTGGGAGGTTTCTTAAATGATCCTTTCATGCAACCTCTAGTTGCTAAAATTAGATCCCTGAATCAAGGGATTCCTTTTCATGATGCTTTGGGACAAGCATCACATGTATGCAAATTGGTCAACTCAACTGCACATGGAAGAGGCTGCTCAACTGCTTGGAGAAAATGTGCATTTCTGGAAGGGATTTAGGCTGGATGCCCAAGAGATTTACACAATTTCTGGGTAGAGCAGCTGAAGTCTGTCTAGGATTATGCAATTCCCAGGCTCAGCAACCCTTCTGGGAGGAATTGCACAATTTTCTGGAAGAAGCCTGACTGGAATATTTGGGAAATTCTTGAGCCTAGAACGTTGCAAGGCAAAATTTCTCAATTTTTGGAGGAAAGGTTGGTTGCCCTCTAGAATTGTGCAACTTCTTCAGGGAGTTCCTTAGCCTACAACTGGACTAAGTTCGTTGAAACAACATATGAGGGGGATGTAACAAGCTTTGATGGGCATGTTTTCATTCTACAAGGAGATCATCGAAGCTTGTGTACTTGACAAGGAAAGACATGCTACTGTGAAAGGTTGGTAGGGAGGCTCTAAAATGAAGCTAAGGAAAAATTTTGGAGGGTTGTTGTAGCCATTCAAACACGCCCATACCTGATTGATTTCGACATTTTACCTTCACATTTCATCCTTTCTTTGCTAATGTGTAGCCATACTCAATCACCAACTTGGAAGTGATGATCCACCCGATGCTTATCACGGAGCATTTTGTACCTCACTTGAATTTTCTCTAATTGATCCTACAATGCCTCATGAATGTTCTGTATTTTTTGAACGAACTTGATTGCCTTGTCATCATATGCATGTACACCCTCCTGAGCTTCATCACCAAACAAGAAGTCCATTAGTGATTTCAACAGATAACCAAAACATGTTTCAAAAGGAGATTGACATGTAGAAGAATGTAAGGCTTAGTTGTAAGCATGTTGGATATAGTGTAAAGATTCGTCCCAAAACTTAGGATGTTTGCAACAATAGCCTCTTAGAAGATGTCCCACTATTTTGTTTACCACCTCTAGTTGACCATCTGTTTTTGGATGAAAAAATGTGCTCTTTTTTAGCTTAGTGTCCATGAGTCCCCACAAAGTGGACAATAACTCTTCCATGAAATGAGAGTCCTAATCTCAAATGATGGAAGTAGGTAACCAAAAATGAACCCATACATTTGAAAATAACATATGTGCATTTTGTTCAACAGTTGCTTTCCTTTTACATGGAACAATAATACACATTTTACTAAATCTATCAACCACAACATATAAATGATCATGCCCTTTTCTATACCTAGGAAGTCCTCCTACAAAATCCATACATATACTATCCCATGGTCTATAAGGAACAGTAAGTGGCATATACAAAACAAAATTTATGTTTCTTGGTTTACTTGTGGAACACATGACACAACCTTTAATGTACTTAGCAACTGTTTCATTCATTCGAGGCCAATGGCAGTATATTTGTAACTGTTCCACTATCTTACTTACACCAAAATTCTCCGCAACATGAGAATATTGTGCTTCCCTGATCATATGCACTCTTCTCCTTTGGTTATGCACAACATGCAAATATGATTCGGTAACTTGTCATGAAGATGGTAATTCACTTCTTCCACCTGAGCACCATGAGTGAGTGATTCATAAACATCTTTGAAGTCAATATCTTCACCATATTGTTCAATATAACTTGCATACATTGGCATTATGATACAGGTATTGTCCTTGATGGCAACTCACTTAGATAAAGATCACAGTAGAGCAGGTAAACAACAAAATAATTACAGATCAATCTTCATAGAATGAAGAAAAAGAGGAATAAGAAGGTTAACCATTGACCAAGATGCGTATATATGTAGGTTCACTATATACAAGTCGCGTATACATACACACGCATTTTCACGAAAGGAAAAGCGCATATACCTTGGAAAAATAAGTTTCTAGTCCGAGGTATTTGGTCCATGGTATTTTGATCCATAGTATTGGTCCAAGGTATCTGGTCCGAGGTATTTAGTCCATGGTATTTTGATCCATGGTATTGGTCCAAGGTATCTGGTCCAAGGTATCGACCCTAGGTATTTCGTCCAAGGTATTGGTCCTAAGTTGTTTTGGTCCATGGTATTGAGAAATGCCGACAAACTATAAAATAAGGAGAAGATCATTAGGCCAAGGTGTGGAAGTATCGAATATCTGATGAATTGTGAGATCTAGTATGCAGGTTATTAGGTTATAGTGCAGTGTTGGATCTGAACCAAGGATGAACCTTAGCGGATGATGAGGGATTAGAGCTAATGATGGATCGAGATTTTAAGGTGTAAAATGAACTATCATTACGTGTTTTTTCCCATGTATATTCTAGATATGAATACTGACACATATATTATTCTGTAAATGAGATGATCTGGGTATAACTAAAGTCTGGAATAGTTGCAGAGCTCTGATTTTATATTTGTAGATATATACGCTAGTTGGCTTTCAAAAAAACATGCATACACGTAGGTTCGACAAATGGAAGTAGTGTATACCTTATAAAATATGTTTTATTTTCTTCTATTTACTGTTGCAGTGTTCTAGGTTCTGGCTTGGGTTCTGGTTACTGTATTTTGGTGATAGTATTATGGATGATCAGATTGATGGATTATCAAAGTGATTGATTGATTCAGTTGTGGTTGGTTCAAAAAGTGTTTGGTAGAGCATATTTATTTGATGATTGAATTTTAGTTATGATGTTGTTGATGGATCCAGTCTAAAAAATTATGAAACATGGTCCCTGGAGGAAGATAAAAGGTTGTAGCCTTCTCTAGGTCGGAACCTACGTACTAGTAAACATATCGACTAGTACAAGAGCTAGGGGGTTGTAGCTCCCTTCCAGTAGTAGCTAGAAAATGAGAGAAGGTTGTAGCCTTTTGTAGATTGAAGCCTATGTACTAGTATAATTCTACACCAGTACGAAATTGTAAACAAAATTTTCCTATTATTAAAAGAAGAGAGAGACAAAAACAACAGGTGGTTTTTACCCACATTAGGTTTCCACCTTATATCTTCATGTTCATGTGTGATGCTTATCATTTACTTTGTTTTTACTACACTACCTAATTAATATCTGACATACTCGTTAAAGTTCAATACATGATAAATTGGGTAAATCAAATGTTCTCTGTATATACGCTAGTTGCTTTAACAATAGTTGCGTGTACACATTGGTTCACTTAGCTAAAGTAGTGTATAAAAGTACACCTATGGAAATGAAAAATTATTGAGTTACTAATACTAATTCACCCTCCCTCTCGGTATTATTTCCAACAATTGGTATTGGAGCAGGTCCTTCAAAAGAAGCTTGATTGCCTGAAGGAAGATCCATCATCATGAATAATCAAGAAAGTGGGGGATCCATCAAATTTCCAATCTTTGATGGTAGAAAATTTGTTTATTAGAAGATAAGAACCAAAACCTACCTTCAATCACTTGGAATATATGTTTGGGAAATCGTGGAAGGAGAATATACATTTCCATCAGCAATTCCTACAGATACGGCAGGTAAAAAGAAATATGAAACCAATACCAAGGTTGTCAATACATTGTTGGGAAGCCTATCACAATCAAAGTTTGTCAAAGTTATGCAGCTCAAATCAGCCAAATAAATATGGCACAAAATGGTTCTAAGCTACGAAGGAGGCTCTCAGGTAAAACGTGCTAAACTGCAAACTCTCAAAATTCAATATGAAACTCTTAAGATGCACAATGATGAAAGTATTGCCAGTTACTTCTTATGTATAGATGAGATTATTAATTGCATGAAAAATTTGGGTGAACAGATAAAGAAATTTACCTTAGTTGAGAAAGTTTTAAGATCCTTGTATGCTAAGTTTGAATCAATTTAAAGTATCTGCCATAGAAGAAAAACAGGATCTACAAACTATTACTATGACACAACTTCACATAATCTTAACTGCCTTTGAGATGAGAAAAGGTGGCCCATCAAATATGAGAGAAGCCACATTTAAACCTTTAGCAAAAGGAAAAGAAGAATTCAATGAATCAGGACATATTTCGGAAGAAGAAGATGAAGTAAAATTTGTCAAGAAGCTTCAACGGCGTTCTAGAAGATTTATAGGTAAACTACCTTTCAAATGTTTTTCCTATGGTAGAGTCGGTAATTATGATGCCAAATTTCCTCATAAAGATAAATATGATAAAGGGAAGGAATCTTCCAAATGGAATAGAAAACAAAGTGTTAAGTAAAAAGAGCTACTATTCTCATGAAGATAGCGATGGATTATCAAATAGTGATGAAGATGAAAATAGTAATGACTATAGACTTCTAATGGCTTATGGAGATGATAATTTTTTGGATGCTTTAGAAGAAAATGAACTTCATGAAGAAATCTCTAAATGAAAAATTTGTTTAGAAGAAAATAATATGATTATAATACCTTGACATATCAACTTGCTAAAAGAGAAAAACAAAATGAAAAACTGGAATGTGAAATTGTGGGTCTAAGAAAGGATCTTGAGAAAGCAAAATATCTCAATCTCAGATTTGCTAAAGGATTAGAAACCTTGGATGAAATTATCAAAGTGCATCATTCTCCTCTGATAAAGATAGGTCTTTGATATACTGAAGAAGCACCTCAATAAAAAAATCCATCAACCTCCACTAAAATCTATCTTGATCTTCATGCAGCGAAGAACAGTTAACAATATGGCAATTGTCAGCAAAGGCATAAAGCAGATCATCAGGTAAATCAAACTCAGTTTGCTCCAAGGATGAACAAAATTAACAACCAACCTTAGGTAAATCATACTCAATTTGTTTGAAAGATGAATAGAAACTACAATCACCAAATCAATAGATTCGACAATTGCAGGAACTTCTTCAATGGTCAATGTTTCTCATGTCATAATTTTGGACAGAAAGTTGCTCAATGTGTTTCTTACAAAATCATCATGACTAGAGAAGCATGAAATCAAAGGAATGTGATAGGGATAAAGAAAATTTCCTATAATAACTTTTCTCATCTTGAAAATGAAATAGAATGCTCAATCTATAACAACTTTGGCCATGAAGAATCTGAATGCAAGAGTAAATTTTAGTAAATATCTCAAAAGGAGCAAACTCCATTAAATCCAAAAATATGGAGAAATAAAGAATTACAAATAGAAAGATATGGTATAGCCTTGTATGTATAAGGACAAGAAAACTAGTGGTACATCAATAGTGTATGCTCAAAACACATGATAGGTGACAAAGGAAAACTAAACTCATATAATGCCTTAGAAAAGGAAAAGAATGTATCATTTGGAAACAACACTCCTACTATCATAAAAGCTAAAGGCTATGTTTTCTTGAAATAAAATGTTAAAGCTGGAAATGTTATGTATGTTGATTGTCTAAAGCATAACCTATTGACTGTGAGTCAAATTTTTTATCAAGGAAATGAAGTGGTGTTCAGATCAAACGGATCTATTTTTCATGAGCTTGATACTGGAGAAACCATGATCAAAGGTATAAGAACTCAAAAGAACTTATACATACTCAAGGCAAGACAACAACAGCGCTATCTACGCAAAAATGACGAAAAACGGCTATGGCACAAAATATTGGGACATCTAAGCTTTTCTCAAATAAGAAAAGCATGCAGATTCCAGGTTGTTCATGATCTTCCATATATCAACATTCCTAAAAATAAAATATGCAAATCATGTCAATTTGTTAAGAAAACCAGATCTCAGTTCATTGAAAAGGAAGGGTCAGCTAGTAAGCCTTTTGAACTTGTTCATACTGATTTATGTGGTCCATCAAGGAAAAAGTCATCTTATGGAGAAGAAGACTTTATATTGTTCATTCATGATTTTTTACAATGTGTTGGATAGGTCTTCTAAAGCATAAAGATAAAGCATTTGAAAAGTTCAAAGCCTTCAAAGCTTTGGTTGAAAATGAATTAGATCGTAAAACCAAATGCCTCAAATCTGATCGAGGAGGGGAATTTACCTCAGATGAATTCTTTTACTTTTGTGAACAACATGGAATAAAAAGGCAGTTCTCCACTACAATGACTCCTCAACAAAATGGAGTGGTAGAAATGATGAACAAAACTATTCAACAAATGGCTTGCGCTATGCTAGATGAATCTGGAACTCCTGCAACCTTCTGGGTGTAGCTGCATTTGCCACCGTCACTATTCCTAACCGAGAAAATGTTCAGGTAAACAACACTCAAACTCCACATGAACTTTGGTATGGTAAGACCCCTACTGTAAAATACTTCAAAGTTTTTGGAAGAAAATGTTACAGCAAAAAGACTGATGAAAAACTTGGTACGTTTGAACCCAGAGCAGATGAAGGTATTCTTCTTGGCTACTCTTCCCAAAGTAAAGGATATAAATGTTACAATAAAAGACTTGGAAAAATTATTGAAGGTATTGATGTTGTGGTTGATGAAGCATGAAAAAATCCAAAATAGATAAAAACTAAAGATTATGAAGAAGATGAGGATTAATTTCCCACATCAAATCACACTGATTCTGAAGAAGAAGCCAATGAAGCACCGAAAGAAGAGATAATGGTAGAAGAAAAGACTCCATCTAGGTATGTTCAGAAAAATCATCCAATAACTCAAATTCTAGGGGGAAAATGGGTAGGTGTGTAGACAAGAATAACTATTACCGAAGCCTCAAGCTATCTAGCATTACTATCTTCCACTGAACCTCAAAATGTAAATGAAGCATGCAGAGATGAATGTTGGGTCAAGGCTATGAATGAAGCACTTGAGAAAATTGAAAATAATAATACTTGGGAATTAGTTCCTAGACCTCATGATAAGAATATCATAGGAACTAAATGGATATTCAAAAACAAGCTGAATGAAAATGGAGAAGTTATTAGAAACAAGGCCAAACTTGTTTGTAAAGGATATGCTCAACAAGAAGGTATATATTTTGAAGAAATTTTTGCACCTGTTGCTAGAATTGAAGCCATAAGAATGTTTCTTGCTCTTTCTAGTTTTCAGGAATTCAAAGTATACCAAATGGATGTAAAATCTTCCTTTCTTAATGGAGACATGGAAGAAGAATTCTATATTGAACAACCAGAAGGATTCGTTCTTGGAAATGATGCAAAACTTGTATGAAAACTCAAAAAGGCTCTCTATAGTCTAAAACAGGATCCAAGGACCTAGTATTATCATCTTGACAAATATCTCCACCAACAGCATTTTTCAAAGGGGTCAGTAGATAGAAATCTATATACAAAGATTGACACTAGTAAATTGGTAATAATTGTTGTTTATGTTGATGACATCATCTTTTGTAGCAATGAAGAATCCATGAGTCAGAATTTTTCTTCAATAATGTAGCAAGAATTTGAAATGTCCTTAGTTGGTGAGCTTACCTATTTTCTTAGTCTACAAGTTCAACAAAATAAAGATGGTATTTTTCTCTCACAAACCAAATATCTCAAATAGATCTTGAAAAAGTACGACATGGAATAGTCTAAACCAGTATGTCCCCCAATGGTAACATGATGCAATCTTAGCTCAAATGATGAATCAGTAGCAGTACATCAACCAACTTACAAATCCATGATTGGAAGTCTACGTTATCTAACAGGTACCCTACTGGACATCATGCATGTAGTGAGAGTAGTTGGAAGATTCCAATCAAATCCAAAGGAATCACACCTTCAGGCAGTCAAAATGATTTTCAAATATCTTCAAGGAACACAAGACTTTGGTTTATGGTATCCTAGAGATACAGATCTTACACTTCATGCATATACAAATGCAGATTAGGCAGGAAGTGTTGATGACATAAAAAGCACTAGTGGTGGTCCATTCTATATGGGTTCCAGGTTAGTGTCTTTGTTCAGTAAGAAACAAAGTTCAATTGCATTATATATAGCTAAAGCAGAATACATGGCTACTACATCTTGCTACACACAACTAATTTTGGTGATGCAAACCTTGCAAGATATTCATGTCACATGTACCCTTCCCATCTCCATTCTATGTGATAATACAAGTCCCATCAGTATTTCAAAGAATCCAGCCATGCACTCCAAGACAAAGCACATACCCATCAAATATCATTTCCTACATGAACAAGTGCTTGAACAAAAGGTCAAATTGGAGTATGTTCCCTCCAAAGAATAGGTTGTTGATATATTGACTAAACCACTGCCCAGAGAGAGATTTGAATATCTTAGACAAAAGCTGGGAGTAGTTGCTACATCATCCTGCTATTAAATCCAATTTTTTCAGAGAAAGGTGGTTATACGTGAGTTTCATGAAGAGTAGTCGCGTACATACATGGGTTTTTGTGAACACAATCACATATATGTTGGTTTGAAGAAAAGCAGTGGGCCAAACTCAGAAAAAAGGGGTCTGCTACAGTTCTACCAATTATCTACTCTATTTGATGATGGTTACAATCTTTTGATAACATATGAAAATATATTAGTCCTCATAAAGTTGTTGATAACTTGATGTATATCTGATTGAAGATGATGCTTTGATATCTCTTACTGACATATGTAATGATCAAATTTGACAGTGAACAGGTGGAACAGGTTCAGGGGGAGAACATGGTATGCTTCTACTAAAGCATTGTTGTCATTATGACTAGAAGTCTTTGGTATGTAATGAGTTCTTACTTTATGATGATAAGGGAATGAAGCAAGTTGATCTTGATGAGATCAAGAGGATGAATTGATATATGCTGACATACTTTTCACAAGTTGATGATATTTTCGAAACTAATGATGGACATATATAGGTTGTTAGTCTGGATGTTGTTGACAGATGTTGTTGATGGTGCAGATCATATGATAGTTTATGACTATCATGGTCTTGATATTTGGTCTCTGTTACATATATCATATATATCATTTAATGTAAAGGTCATGAAAAGACCTAATTTGTAACCCCACTATACATGGGATGGATGTTGTAATGTTTCTTGTTTTTTTATCATGTAGAAACAATTGGTACATCCCCACCTGGTTGGGTGGATGAGTCAAATTTAGTATATCCCCACTTGGTTGGGGGATGGAGTTATGTATGATTCATTGGTGATAGGAAGGCCATTTGTGATGTATGTATAGAGTCATATTATTATTTAGAGCATCTTTGTACAGACTTTTCTTATCAGCACTCTTCAGCATCTCAGAGATTTCAGGGGGAGCATGACCCTTTTCCCTTGATGTCAAAGGGGGAGAGTGACTTGGTGTGGTTTTGGTGTGGTTGTTGCCATCAAGTCCAAAGGGGGCGATTGTTGGCATTATGATACATGTATTGTCCTTGATGGCAACTCACTCAGATGAAAGATCATAGTATAGTAGGTAAACAACAAAAGAATTATAGATCAGTCTTCACAGAATGAAGAAAGAGAGATATATGTAATTTAACCATTGACCAAGCTGCATATACATGCATGTTCACTATATACAAGTCGTGTATATGTACAAACTAAGTTTCTAGTCTGAAGTATTTGGTCCATGGTATTTTGATCCATGGTATTGGTCCAAGGTATCTGGTCTAAGGTATTGACCCCAGGTATTTGGTCCAAGGTATTGGTCCTAAGTGGTTTTGGTCCATAGTATTGAGAAAGGCCTACAAACTATAAAAGGAGGAGAAGATCATTAGGCCAAGGTGTGCAAGTATCAAATATCTGAAAAATTGTGAGATCTAGTATGCCGGTTATTAGGTTATGGTGTAGTGTTGGATCTAAACCAAGGATGAAACTTAGTAGATGATGAGGGATTAGATCTAATGATGGATCAGGATTTTAAGGTGTAAAATGAACTTCATCATTTTTTTTTGCTCATGTATATTCTAGATCTGAATAATGACGCACATATTATTTTGTAAATGAGATGATCTAGGTATAACTGAATCCTGGAATAGCTGTAGAACTATGATTTTATATTTGCATATATACACGTTGGTTGGATTTGAGAAAAGCGAGTATACACGTAGGTTTGACAAATGGAAGTAGTGTATAGCTTATAAAATATGTTTTAGTTTCTTCTGTTTGCTGTTGCAGTGCTTTGGGTTTTGGTTTGGGTTCTGGTTACTTTATTATGGTGACAATATTCTAAATGATTAGATTGGTGGGTTGTCAAAGTGATTGATTGATTCGGTTGTGGTTGGTTCAAAAGGTGATTGGTTGATGCAGATTTATTTGATGATTGAATTTCAGTGATGATGTTGTTGATGGATCCAGTTTGAAAATTTATGAAACGTGGTCCCTAGAGGAAGGGAGAAGGTTGTAGCCTTCTCTAGGTTGGTACCAATGTACTAGTAAACATATCAGCTACTACAAGAGCTAGGGGTTGTAGCTCCCTTCCAGTAGTAGCTAGAAAATGAGAGAAGGTAGTAGCCTTCTGTAGGTCAGAGCCTGTGTACTAGTATAAGTCTGCACTACTACACAATTGTAAAAACAAGAATTCTTATTATTAAAAGAAGAAAAAGATGACAACAGCAGGTGGTTTTTACCCACATTGGGTTTCCACCTTATGTCTTGGTGTTCATGTGTGATGCTTATGCTTTATTCTATTTTTACTGCACTATCTAATTAATATCTGACATACTGGTTAAAGTTCATTACATGATAAATTGGGTAAATCAAAAGTTCTCTGCATATATGCTAGTTTCTTTAATAATAGTTGCATGTACACGCTATCTCACTTAGCTAAAGTAGCATATACAAATCTTCCTATGGAAAAAAAAAATATTGAGTTACTAATACTAATTCACCCCCCCTCTCAGTATTATTTCCAACAACATGGACTAAAGAATTGTTTTAAAGAATAACTGAAGCATTCAAAGAAGGTCGTGACAACATATCAACTACTTTATTTGTGCTACCTTTATTATACTTAATCACTAAGTGGAACTATTGCAAAAAACCCAACCATATATAATGTTGAGATTGCTACAACTTAGTTTGATATTGAAGGTATTGAAGTGGTAGATGATCTATGTGAATCACTATTTATTTACACATTAAGTAATCATTCCATTTATTAACACTTTCTACTAATGCAAACAGCTTTTTGTCACAAGTTGGATAATTTGCAACTATTTTAGAATTTTATTTTATTTTTATTTTATTTTTATTTTTTTCTGAATGAAAACAAATAGCCTTTCCTTTTTGCAATAAATATGCACCGATTGCATACCAACTAGCATCAGTTTCTATTTCAAATGGTTGTTGAAGGTCTTGTAATGCTAAGATTGGATCTCTCACACTTTTCTACCTTAAAGTATCAAATGTTTTTTTTTGTTTTCCTCCCCACTCAAAAGGAACTTTAGAACTTGTTAAAGAATGAATTGATGATTCAATAAAATATAAATGAGGTGTAAATTTCCTCCAATAATGAACTGCACCCAAGAAACTTCTAACTTCTGTCACATTTTGTGGTCTTGGAAAATTATCTACCACATCAATTTTAGCTAGATATATTTTAAGTTTCTCATTTCCAACTATATAACCAAGATGGATTAAGGAAGTTTTTCCAATTTCACACTTAGAACATTTGAAATACAATTTCTCTCTTTGCAACACATCAAAAACCTGTTTAACATGATTTACATGTTCTTCCAAACTTGAACTAAAAATTAGAATATCATCAAGATAGATTGTGAAAAACTTATCAAGTAAAGGATGAAACACATCATTCATCACTCTCATAAAAGTTGTTGGAGCATTGCATAAACTAAACGGCATAACCGACCATTCATGAATTCCTTGTCTAGTCTTAAATGTGATTTTCCATGTCATTTTCTACAATATGAATGTGATGATAACCACTTCTTAAATCCAGTTTAGTAAAGTAGACAACATTTTTTAACTCATCAAACAAATCATCTATTCTTCAAAGAGGATACTTGTTCTTTATGGTGATTTTGTTTAAAGCTCTAAAATCAACACAAATTCTCCAAGTTTCATCTTTCTTAGGCACTAAAATGATCAGAGATTGACATGGACAAGAAATGGGTCTAATAAAGCCTTTATCAATCAATCCCTTATTTTGTTTCTTACTTTCTTCAATTTCTATGACCAACATATGGCACATGCCAATATTTGTAAGTGGGGAATCATATTGTAATTGTATCTCATGTTGGATTTCCCATTTTGGAGGTATAGTTTTTGGTTGTTTAAACAATTCTTTGTAAGAGTCAACTATTTCAACCAACTTATCCTTAAACTAAGAATCACACCCTTGAAAATAATCAATCTTATGTTTAAGTTGTTCCTTAACAAACATGAGAACATACTTTTTACTTGGACTTATGAGTCTTTTTATCTCACTTATATTGATTCAGTCGAAGGCTTTTTTAATCTTATATGCCCTGAAAACATATTCAACTCCATCCTTAACAAGATGATATTTATTCTCCTTTCTATGAAATGTAGCATCTCAATCATAAAGATAAGGACTACGAAACACAACTTCACATATGTCTAAAGGAATCACATCTAAATCAACTTCATCAAAAAAATTAGTTGTGATTGCAAATATTAACCGACACTATTCTGTGACATGCATCTAAGTGTTTTCCTTTAATCATCCTAAGGGGTAAGGTTTTAGATGATTCTTAGTTTCCAATCCCAATTTTTTTACTAATTGCTCAGATATTATATTTTCTTGTGATCCAATATCAAATAATGCATCAATCTTAGTGTGTTTGGGTATTATCCTTATGTGAAACAATTCAATTCTCTTCTTATCTTCAATCACTTCATTATATTTAGAAGAAGATACAAAACAAGTAGAACTAGAACTTGCTTCAGAAGGATTACCTATCAGACTGGTAATGGTTATATTCTATTCATCACTGAAGTCAGATCCCAAAACATGCTGGATTGCAACATTAACTTTCTTCTCACCTTTCTTCTTAAGGAAATTATTGGGCTTATGTTTTGGATGTAGCTTCCAACGCTTCGACTCATCATGTCCAACCCTCTGACAATGAGTAAAATTAGGCCTTTCTCCTTCTTTTGTAGGTTTTGTCGATTTCTTCCCCTTTGATTTTCTCTTCCATTTTTTCCCTTTAAAATATTTATTTTTTGAATGATTGAACAGTTTCTTTGAAAACTGAAACGGTCTACCACCTGATTCAATATGAATGGCATGCACACATACTTCATCAAAGTTAGTTGGATTAAACATAAAAAATTTATGTTGCAAATAAGAATGAAAACTTCCAATATACTATAACAAATTTTCCCATGTGTTCAATGGAATATCAAGTGCTAAAGCCTTTTTCCTAAAATCATGTGTAAAATCTTGCACACTCTGTCCTTTACCCTACCTCAAGTGTTTCCATTCTATTAAAACCTTTTGCAGATATCCTAAAGGATGGAACTTCTGTCTACGAGCTTTAATAAACTTAGACTAGGAAGAGATAATTTTTCCTTTATGCTTTAAATCTGACTGAGTTTTATTCTCCCACCAAATCAAAGTTGTTCCCCAATTCCAAGTGTAGCTAACTGAATTTTTGTAGAATCATCATCAATATTCTGAATTGTACAATAAACTTCAATTTGTCTAATCCAGTTATCTAACTTCTTAGGATTCAATTCACCAACATATTTCGGTAATTCAAACTTAACATCAAGATTCCAAAAAGGATATGTCTTCTGTTTCTTCTTGGATTCAGAATCTGAACTTGAATCATGAGAAGAAGAAGAAGATGAAGAGGGAGGAGAAGGAGGTTAATTACCATTATTTTTCTCCTCGCCCTATTTCTCCTTCTTACTCTTCGAAGATGATGTTGCATCTTTGATACTCTTTTCTTCATAAATTTCTTCAATCATCTGTTGCATATTAACAAACATCTATTGAAACTGCTCATCAAACGTAGGCTCAAGAAGTTATCCTTCATTTTCACCCCCCATTTTTCAAATGAATTTCCTCTTTCAAATGTCTGGGTTGGCCTCTTCAAGTTTCCCTTCTCCACAATACAATTTGGATCTAGTCAACATTCACATTGGAAAAAATCTTGTTTAATCATGATCAACCTACTCTGATACCAGAATATATGATCTGAAAAATGACACAGGATTTATTATTTGTGCAACTTAACCGACATTTAACTAAGGTTTCTTTATGATTAATGAAAGAGGGAAATTGATGATTAATATTCCATAAACATAAAATTAAGAGAAACAAATAATATAACAACATAAAGAGAAGCAAACACAACAAATTGTTGAAAAATTTCGTCCCTCCTAGACTACGTCTCCGGGTCTGCTTCCAAATGGGTGTTTGTTTTATTGGGAAATGATCTAAGGGTTTATTTACATTCAAGAATTACCAACTAATTATTGCAAACAGGCACTACTGATCATTGTAAATAGAAATATCTATGTCTTAGCTTTCCTTCACATATCTCCATTCCCAATTTGATTGAAGGATGACCAAGCTACAGTTAAATGAACTTTCTACTCTTGCATACAAAACCCTATTCTGCAACTCTCAAAGCACCTCCAAACCACTAGTGCACTACTTAGCCTTTTAAAAAGCACTCAGTAGGTAGGCAGTTCGAATCTCATGGACTCAGTTTGGAAAAGGGACTGGTTTGTTTTATCAACTACTTTGGTGGACAAATGAACCTTCTTGGTGCATGTCTTATATTAAATTTTTCATAACCAAAAACCCAAATTTGGACTTTATGTTTAAATCACACCCCTTATTGAATTTGGGTTTGGTGTTTTAATTTAATATATAGTTTGGAGGTTTTAATCCTTCTTCATCAAACATTGGGCTGAGGTTTATTAATCTTCATGGCATATGACAACTACTCCTGGCAGTTTTTGACTTGGTGATGAAATGGTATGGCACCCCATGGAAGAATCAGCCAAAAAACATTAATGTAACCATTGACCATGCTAACAATGCTGCAACTATAATTTAAAAAAATCAAACTTAATTTAAATAATTCACCTTTAATGTTATTCTTCTCCAAGTTTGGAAACTCTGCCATATTTACTTATCTGATGCCAAAACAATTGTGGGCTTGGTGAGGCCACCAATCCTAGCGGGCTTTGCCAATTCCTCCCCCAAACATTGAAATCAATAAAATTTATATATATTTTATTTCCCATGATCTATAAACATAACACATGGAGAATTGGTAAATGTTTTGTGATAGATTTGGAGAGGTCATGGGGTCGAGCCCTAAAGCTCCACCTCCACGCCTCCACCACTACTGACTAGACTGCCCATTGACCTGATGCCCAATGATTGTTGACTAACACCTATCCTGTGCACGACATTTTTTTTCCTATCATATGGAGCCCATTTGAGAAACCAAATATATCACCAGAATCAACATGACGAAAACTACGACTTGACGTTGGTTCCAGGATGATTTGGGATAGAAAGTTTTGGAGCATTTCAAGGGTCCTCCTAGATCATTCCTCTCCACTGCAACATTTTGGACCACTAAAAGTTTTGCTTTAAGCAGATATAAGGTGAAGGTACAACTCCCTCACCCTTCTGATCACCATCCAACTTGTGTTGCTTTGATTCATGCCTTTGAGTCCCACTCAAAGATATTCAACATCTCCACACCTAGAAGTGCAGACCTTCCTATCCAATATAATATCTTCTTGCAACTCAATCATGTATTCAGGTGAAAAATCATCCATAGTTGAAATTTCAACATTCTCCTTTAGATCCATGATCATAGGAGGTTCATACAACTTTAAATGTTCAAAATTTACAACTGAATATATGTGCATGTATGGAGGAAAACTTAACTAGAATGCATGTGCCTAATCTTTTCAACAATTTCAAAAGGTCCATACCACATCGGCTTCAAATTTTTACCTTCACCTTTCATCCTTTCTTTTCTAATGTGTAGCCATACTTGATCACCAACTTGAAAGTGATGATCCACCTTATTCTTATCATGGCGTATTTTGTACCTAGCTTGACTTTTCTCCAATTGATCCTGCATTGGTTCATGATTCATCTAGATTTTTTGAATGAACTTGATTTCTTTGTCAGAATCTCCATCTCCACCCTCCTGAGCTTTGTCACCAAACAAGAAGTCCATTGGTGATTTCGGCAGATATCCAAAACATGTTTCAAAAGGAGATTTACTTGTAGAAGAATGCTAAGCTCAATTGTAAGCATGTTGGAAATAGTGTAGATATTCATCCCACAACTTAGGATGTTTGCAAATATAGCCTCTAAGAAGATATACCACTATTCTATTTACCACCTTTGTTTGACCGCCTGTTTGTGGATGAAAAGCTATGCTCTTTCTCAGCTTAGTTTCCATAAGTGCCCACAAAGTGAACCAAATCTCTCCCATGAAATGAGAGTCCCAATCTGAAATGATGGAAGTAGGTAACCCAAAATGAACCCATACATTTGAAAAGAACATATGTGAAGTCTATTCAGCAGTTACTTTCTTTTGACATGGAACAAGAATACATATTTTACTAAATCTATCAACCACAACATATAAATAATTATTCTCTTTTCTAGACATAGGATGTCCTCCTACAAAATCCATAGATATACTATCCCACTGTCTAGGAGGAACACAAAGTGGCATATACAAACCAAACTTTATGTTGTTTGGTTTCCTTATGGAACACATGATACAACCTTTAATGTGTTGAGTAATTGTTTCATTCATTCGAAGCCAATAACAGTATCTTTGTAATTGTTCCGCTATCTTACTTACACCAAAATTCCCTGCAACAAGCGAAGAATGTGCTTCCCTAATCATATGCACTCTTTGTCCCTCCAGTATGCACAACTTGCCAAGACGATATGGTAACCTATCATGAACATGGTAATTCAATTCTTCCACCTGAGCACCATGAGTTAGTGATTCATAAAGATCTTTGAAATCAATATCTTCAACATATTGTTCAATATAACTTTCATGCGGTAAAGAATTATTTTGAATAATAACTGAAGGATTCAAAGAAGGTCGTGACAACATATTGATGTAGAACCAGCTTAAAGGACTAGTATAGCATACGATATTGTATTAAAAAATACCTAAAACAAAGCTCAAATAGACCCAAAACATATTGAAACTATAGGTGGATCGCAAAGAGGACAACCTGCATCAATGGGGGTGATTTGAGGACTCTTTAGTGTGAGGAAAATCAATTAGAAGGTCTGTGACAAAAGCCCAATGTTATACACAAGAACACAACAATTTCGGGCAAAAGGTAGTGTAACGAGGGGAAGCACAACACCAACTGACAAAAAAACAGTGTGAGAAGGAAAAACTCAACACCGAGCTCAGGAATGTGATTTAATGTATTTTTTTCTAGATTTTTGTTTTTCTATGATTCCTGCTTTATCGAATTGCTGAGGCATGATCTATAGGATTGGAAATAAAATTGTGAAGGTTACCATCAAATCAATGCTCAACAAACTCATGGTTGTGCAAAGGAATAACTTCTTGACTGTGATCGAGACAGATCTTGATCCTGTGCGTATGGATTCACTTTGTCACAACATTTGATTGTCATCAACAACCCAACAAAACTACTCCATGATCAAAATCAACCAAAAGATTTTGATACCCAATAAAAAAAACAGATTTTTATTCATGAAAGTGTGTCTTATCCCATTTGGCCCTCAATGGCTTGAATTTTCACTCTCCCTACTCTATCTCTCGGTCTCTCCTCACTCAAGATTACAATCAGAAAACAAATGACTAACTAACAACCTCCTTCCACAAATGAAGGAGTTCACTAATTTTAGCAACCAAATCCTATCCTAACTTAATGATCTGATCTATTTAGATTGATCTCCTCGCAGGGAGGATTAACGTGTCATTTATTCTTATTTTATCTAGAATTTGACAACAAACTAACTACCCAAATTAACAATTAATAAGAAAATTAACAATCATTTTTTCTCTCCAATCCTTGTTAGCCACAACATGTCAACACAAAATCACATTGTTGGCTAAGTCTACATGCTCCTACATCATACTCCTAGGGAATAAAAATACTATTCTATCAAATCATCAGGATTCACTTGATATCTTTTTAGCTCTACTGTTGTCATCCACTTAGCATCCTCAACTGGTTGTCACTTCCATTTGACTAGATATTGATAATATGTTTGGCCCCTAGTCCTCTTTGTTTCTCTTTTCTCGAGAATGGCTTCTAGTTCCTTCTTTGTTGTCTTTGGCATCTATTCCTCCCAATTTAGATTCTTAACCTCCTCTTCTAAAGGCTCATCTTATGATCTTTCCTCTATTTCCTTCTACGGGTACAAGTTTGCAATATTAAAGATAGGATATATGCCAATTCCTTCTAGCAGCTTAATCTCATAACCATTATAGGAAATCTTCCTCAAAGTTTTTCATGGCCCTATCCTTTTAATTTTCAATTTGTTATACATCCTTACAAGAAATCTTTCCTTCCCTAGGTAAACCATAACTAAATAACCCACTTCAAACTTCTTTTATGTCCTCTTCTCATTATCCCTTTGTTTATACCTCTTGTTTCTTTCATATAACTTTTTCTTGACATATTCCTCCAATTTCTACATCTCTTTCACAAATTCTTTAGCCTTTGCAGTCCGAGTTTCCTTGTTTCCAAAATATCTAATGTCATATACTCCTCTTGGGTGCATTCCAAAAAAAATATGAAATGGACTCATTTTGGTACTTTGGTTAGGAGTGCCATTGTAAGAAAATTCATCTTGATCAAGTGCCAAATCCCACTATTTATTATTCTTATAAATAAAACTCCTTAATCTGTTTCCCAAGCTCATGTTCACCAATTCAGTTTTCCCATCCGTCTGAGGATGATAAGTTGAACTAAAACCGAGGCTTGTACCTAATTAAAAAACCAGAGTTTTATTCATGAAAGTGGGTCTTATCCCATCTAGATCTCGATAGATTGCTTTTTCACTCTCTCTACTCTGTCTCTTTGTCTCTCCTCACTCGACATTACAATAAGAAAACCAATCACCAACTAAGAGCCTCCTTCGACAAATGAAGGAGTATACTATTTTTAGAAACCAAATCTTATCCTAACTTAATGATCTGAACTATTTGGCTTGATCTTCTCACAGGGAGGATCAACTTGCCATTTATTCCTATTTTATCCAGAATTTGACAAAAAATTAACTACTACACAATTAGAAATTAATAAGAAAAATATTAATCAATTTTTCTCTCCAATCCTTGTTAGCCACGACATGTGAACACACAATCACATTGTTGCCTAAGTCTAGATGCTTCTCCATAACATATCAACTACTTTATTTGTGCTACCTTTCTTATACTTAATCACTAAGTGGAACTGCTACAAAAACACCATCCATCTATAATGTCAATATTGTTGCAACTTAGTTTAAGATTGAAGGTATTTGTTAAAATTGGAAACTAGGGAAAAAATTCACGTGGGTCATCTTACTCATGGCTGATAGTATGTTCATTAGATTCCTCTCGTTGAGAGGTGTAGGATTGATATAAATATCATCTGATTCCAATAAGCATTCATGGAGATATGAATTTATTTTGATTATGGAATTATTATCAAGCCAACCTACAACTTATGTAGGTTCAGAAGCCCAACAGTCGCATCTATTCAAACACCAACGTTGTGTATAAATATAGGAGGAATTTTCCTCATTTGGACTCACTCATCTCATCACATCTCTCTCTGTCTCTACTACGCAGAAAAGAGTCTCTTCTTTACTACGTAGAAAAGGGTCTTTCCTTCACACAATGTGAACCCGGAAGCTGCTGAAATTGAAGCTAGAACTGCAGAAGTAAATTTTGACCTGCGTGGAATAGAAGATCTCCTCATCTAAACTATGTTGTAGGTTCATCTGAACCTCCTCTAAAAGCTGCAACTTTTGGTGGTGGAATCAGGGCAATTAGACAGACGGTTTGCAAGATATCGAGTGCCCTAGTTTGAAGGAAGTTGTTGAAACTGAAGCTGCAATTGCAGAATTGAAGTTTGACCTATGTGGACTAAAATATCTTCTAATCTAAACTACGTTGTAGGTTCATATAAACCTCCTCTAAAAGCCACAACTTTTGGTTGTGGAATCAAGTCAATCTGATGGACAGTTTGCAAGATATCAACTGCCCTAGTTTGAAGGAAGCTGTTGACACTGAAGTTGCAACTGCAGAAGTGAGGTTTGATCTATGTGGACTATAATATCTCCTCATCTAAACTATGCTATAGGTTCATCTGAACCTCCTCTGAAATATGCAACTTTTGGTGGTGGAATCAAGTCGATCCAATGGTAGGTTTGTGAGATATCGTCTACCCTAGTTTGATGATGAAGCCACTAGCACTGATGCTATTGATCTAGGGTTTGCTACTGCTGATATAAATCAGATTTATTGTACTATTTCTCTCTACTGAATTATTTAAGATAAAATAAGATTTGATCAAAGGGTTTCCCCACACATTGTGGGGTTTGTCCCTAGCTAACCGCCACATCTTGTGTCTCTTGTCTTGGCTTGTTTTCTGTCGATCGTTTAATGTTCTATTTGAACTTTAATTTATGTACATGTGATTTCTAATCTATGGAATATAATAAGAAAAAGAAGTAAACTATTTTAAGCATAGAACATACCATAACTTAACATGGTATCAGAGCTGAGGTGAAGACAAAGCCCGAGTAAGAGAAAGAGCAACCACCGAAGAGAAGATTGGCAAGGCTATCCTAAAAGAACTATGGGGTCCTCAACACTCTTTCTTGCCGAAGATAATCTCCATGAGAAAGCTGACTATCATGGATGGAAGATGTATATTGATCTAATCCTAGAAGATCAAGGAGTGTTGGGCCATGTAAGAGGCAATATTGTTGAGCCTCCATCAAATGCATCCGCTGCTACCTGGAACAAATGGAAAAATGGAGAAGTCAAAACAAAGAGGATTATCTGGGACTCTATCAACAAGCACTTGGTGGCCTACATCTCTGATTTGAACACCTCCAAGGAAATCTATGATAGAATGGTGAGTTTATTTAAAGTTAATGATGAAAATCAAGGCTTTGTTTCTTATAAATAAGCTAAGGGAAATCAAGAAGGGTAAAGATGAGAGTATGCAAGCATACTTCTTAAGAATCATCGAGATCAACAATGATATCCTATCTATTGGGGAGACTATTGCTGATAGAGAAATGGCACTCATGACTCTTGGAGGATTACCATCCGAATGGTACATGTTCAGGACTACTCTTCTGAACAATCATGTAATTCCTGGTTTCAAGGAATTAATGGCTAGATGCATTCAAGAAGAAACAAGGGTAGAAGAGCAAGAAATTCCCATGCTTAAAGGTCCTCCTGTTGCCTTTTCTTCTCATGCTAAGAAATGAAATAATTCCGGGACTAAATCAAAAGGAAAGGCTAGATCTAAGGGTGGAAGAAAAGGACGATGTTACATCTGTGATAAAGCAAGTCACTATGCAAGGGAGTGCCTTGATAGAAATGACTCACACTGAGACGATGATCAATATCCCTCTGATGGCAATCAAAGGAATGAAAAATTCAATAGCAAAGGTGAGAGGAGAGTTGGGAATCAGGGAAGAGGACAAGCATTCAAGAAGGCTAGAAATTCTAAGATGTATTAAATGCACCTGACCTCCAAAAGAACCTGGTGTTCATCTTGGCAATGGAAGACAAAGGCTACAAGGTAACCTTCAGCAATGGCAAGGTAGGTGTATCGAAAAATAATGTTAAAGATGCCTTTACTCTTGGGTTTCATGTTGATTCATTATATCAGGTCGATGGAAGTCCACTAGGTGTCATGCCTTATGACACATCTCTTTAGTCTAAACTTTGGCATCAGAGGTTTGCCCACCTTCATTATAAAGCTCTACTCGGTGTAAGACAAATGGTGACAGGGATGCCCGAATTCTGAGTAGAGAAAGAAGGTGTATGCCTAGGATGTGCCGAAGGAAAGCTCAAAAGGTGACCATTCCCCTCAAGCCAAAGCAAGACCTCCGATATATTATAGTTGGTTCACTCAAGCATATCTGAGGCTCGCATTAAGAGGGAGACTACTATACCACATGCTCCTGAGCAGAATGGTGTGGTGGAAAGTAAGAACTGTATGATTGTGGAAGCTTTCCAAGCCATGCTACATGATCAAAGACTTCTGAAGTTTCTATGGGCTGAAGCTACAAACACTATCCTATATGTACAAAATCAATGCCCTCATCATGCATTGGGTTCCAATACTCCTGAAGAAAATTTCACCAGTAAGAAACCTGATGTTTCTCATCTTAGAATTTTTGGAAGCCCGATATATTTTCATGTGCCAAAAGAGAAAAGAAATAAATTGGGTGCATCTGGAAAGAAGGAAATTTTCGTGGGCTATGCTGAAAATACTAAAGGCTATAGAATCTATGTATCTAGTCAAAGGGAAGTCGTGATTAGTCATAATGTCACCATTGACAAAGATATGGCTCTCAGCAAGGTGGATAATCTTCCAACTTTGAGGAGCTCTCAAGAAGTCGTCATCGAAGAATGAAAAGAAAAGGATGATGAATCAATGCCTGATGTAGAAGAACCCATGGATATGATTTATCCTCATCCACATGAGCCTTCCTCTTCTAGGAAGAGGCCTTCATAGATTAGGGGACTACTTGATGATGTTGAAGGACATGCTGCACCCTGAGGAACCTTTCTTGAAAGTAAGAAACCTAATAGGTATCAGGGATACCTGACCATCATGAGCAAGATCTTTCAAAATGAGCCTTCATCATTCTTAGATGTCGTCAAGCATCAAGTATGGAAGGATGCTATGACCGAAGAATATGAGTCTATTATGAAGAATGATGTGTGGGAAGTAGTTCCTAGACCCCAGGACAAGAGAATTGTTACTTCCAAATGGTTTTACAAGATAAAGCATGCAGTAGATGGAAGTACGGAAAAGTATAAGGCTCCTTTTGTTGCTCGTGGTTTCTCCCAGAAGGAAGGTATAGACTATGATGAGATATTTGCACCTGTTGCCAGATATACGACCATCCACTCGATCATAGCCCTTGCCACGTCACAAGGATGGAACCTACATCTGATGGATGTTAAGACTATGTTCTTGCATGAATCGATCAAAGAAGAGGTCTACGTGGAGCAACCTGAGGGATTTGAGATTTATGATTGAAAATCTCATGTATGCAGGTTGAAGAAGGCTCTGTATGGGCTGAAGCAAGAACCCTAAGCATGGTATGATAGGATCAAAAGCTACTTGATGAAGCTGGTATTAACTAGGAGTGAAGCCAATCCTAACCTTTACTTTAAGGTTGTAGATAATAAACCTCTCATACTGGTGTTGTATGTGGATGACCTCTTTCTAACAGGTGCAAACCCTCTCATTCTCAAATGTAAGAGGGAGTTGGCTTCTGAATTTGAAATGAAGGACCTAGGACTAATGCACTATTTCCTAGGACTTGAAGTGTGGCAGAAGCTAGGGGAAACTTTCCTATCTCAAGGCAAATATGTCGTGAAGATATTGGAAAGATTCGGTATGGTGGACTGCAAGCCTATAACTACCCCAATGGAGCTTGACTTCAAGAAGTTAAGCGGTAGTGCTGCTGGACCTATTTTACGGAATGCTACCGTGTATCAATAACTCGTCGGAGCATTAATGTTCTTAGTGAACACCTGTCCAGATATATGTTTCGCATTCAACACGTTGAGTCAACATATGGTTGAACCCCACCACATACATTAGATTAGTTCCAAGAATCTATTGAGATATCTTCGTGGCACTATCACTTATGGGTTAAGATACACTGTCGGAGATGTGAGACTATTTGGATACACAGATGTTGATTGAGCAGGCAATGTGGAGGACCATAAGAGCACTTCCGGGTGTTGTTTCTCCTTGGGGTCTTCTTCGATATCCTGGATGAGCAGGAAGCAAACGCCGGTGGCCTTGAGCACCACCGAAGCAGAGTATATTGCTACCAACATGGCCTCCTATGAGGCAGTTTGGTTGCGAAAGCTCTTCAATGAGCTATTTAGATTTACATTGAATACCACTGTGATCCTTTGTGACAACCAGAGTGGAATTCGTTTGTCAGAGAATCCCGTATTTCATGATTTCTCCAAGCACATCGATGTCAGATACCACTATATTCGAGATATGGTGTAGCAGGGAACTATAAGGCTCCAACATATCGGTACAGATGAATAGGTCGCCGATATTCTGACAAAACCCCTTGGGAAAGTAAAATTTCTAACTTTTAGAGAACAACTTGGAGTTGTTAAAAGAACCTCTGATGAGGGTCATGTATGATGCATTGAGCTCTAGGAGCTCCAGGGGGGTGCGGGGTACTTCTTGGAGCAGCATATGACCACAAGATAATTCATTATCCCCTGATGGTATACATGTACACCCCATGGCGACATTGTAGTAGGATTGATGTGTTCCCCTGTGAGGCCTGGATTGATGCGTTCTCCATGGTGACTGTAGCAGAATTGATGTGTTCTCCTATGAGGCCTAGATTGATGTGTTCTCCATGATGATTGTAGTAGGATTAATGTGTTCTCTTGTGAGGCCTAGACTGATGTGTTCTCCTTGGAGACTGTAGTAAGATTGATGTGTTCTCATATGAGGCCTGGATTGATGTGTTCTCCATGGCGACATGGATTGATGTGTTCTCCATGGTGATTGTAGCAGGATTGATGTGTTCTCCTGTGAGGACAGGATTGATTAGTTCTCCTATCGAGGCATCCTACCTATGCAGTTTGGGATTCATGGGAAGTACCTCTCATTTGATCAATGAGTAGGGAAATGAAGTTAGGGACCATAGTAATACCGATGAATGCATCAGTGTATCTACCATACTCCCTACGCTAGGATGACCTCCATTGATCTGGGATCAATGATACTGGTCTGGGACCAATGGTAGGAGTTGTACCATACTATGACATTGACTTTGGGTAAGTTGAGACTAGTCTGGGACTAGTGGTACATACTCTGGGACTAACTTCGTGTCAGTGCAATACTAGTCTGGGACCAGTGAGAGTGGTACATACTATGACGCTAACTTTGTGTCGGTTGAGACTGCTCTGTGACCAATGGTACACTCTCTGAGATTGTGATATTGGTATAGGACCAGTGGTAGGAGTGGTACTTACTATGAAGCTGACTTTAGGTTGATTGAAACTAGTCTGGGACCAATGGTATGAACTCTGAGCCTAACTTTGAGTCAGTGGAGGATGATACTGGTCTAGGACCAGTGGAGTTGTACTCACTATGACACTGACTTTGGGTTGGTTGAGACTGGTTTGGGACCAGAGGTACATACTCTGAGATTGACTTTGACTCAGTATGACACATCCTTGATCATTTCTTCTTCTTCATAATTCGGAGAAAAGCAGAGTAGAATAGAACAAAGCAGAGAAGCGCATAACATAGTAGAGTTGTATAGATTATTATAGGGCAAAACAAGACAAAGAAAAACATGCAGAACAGAGTAGAGCAGGGCAAGGGTCAGGCTATATAGAGCAGTGCATTTGATGGATGAATAGTAATGACCAATAAATAGATTGCAGATGAAGTTCTCCCTAGTTGAGAGGGAGTGTTAAAATTGGCAACTAGGGCAAAAATTCATGCGGGTCATCTTATTCATGGCTCATAATATGTTCATTAGATTCCTCTCGTCGAGAGGTGTAGGATTGATATTAAGATCATTCGATTCTGATATTCATGGAGATATGAATTTATTTTGATTATGGAATTATTATCAAGCCGACCTACAACTCATGTAGGCTCAGAAGCCCAACAGTCGCATCTATTCAAACACCAACATTGTGTATAAATACAGGATTACTTTTCCTCATTTAGACTCACTCATCTCATCACATCTCTCTCTCTACTATGCAGAAAA
The DNA here is from genome assembly GCA_000404065.3 of Pinus taeda. NCBI lineage: Eukaryota > Viridiplantae > Streptophyta > Pinopsida > Pinales > Pinaceae > Pinus > Pinus taeda. The sequence continues at coordinate 37,723 of APFE030632550.1, read as the reverse complement.
GAGTCTCTTCTCTACTGTGCAGAAAAGGGTCTCTTCCTCACACATGTGAAGCCAGAAGCTACCGAAACTGAAGCTGCAACTGCAGAAGTAAAGTTTGACATGTGTGGAATAGAAGATCTCCTCATGTGAACTGCGCTGGAGGATCTTCTAAACCTCCTCTGAAAAACACAACTTTTGGTGGTGGAATCAAGTCAATCTGATGGACGGTTTGCAAGATATCGACTGCCCTAGTTTGGAGGAAGCTGTTGAAACTGAAGCTGCAACTACAGAAGAGAAGTTTGACCTACGTGGAATAGAAGATCTCATCATCTAAACTATGCTATAGGTTCATCTAAACCTCCTCTGAAAGCTACAACTTTTGGTGGTGGAATCAAGTCAATCCGATGGATGGTTTGCAAGATATCGACTGCCCTAGTTTGAAGGAAGCTGCTGAAACTAAAGTTGCAACTACAGAAGAGAAGTTTGACCTACGTGGACTAGAAGATATCCTCATCTGAACTGCGTTGTAGGTTCATCTGAGCCTCCTCTAAAAGCCACAACTTTTGGTGGTGGAATCAAGCCAATCCGAGGGTCTGTTTGTGAGGTATCGTCTGCCCTAGTTTCATGATGAAGCCGCTAATGCTAATGATGCTGATCTAGGGTTTGCTACTGCTGATATAAATCAGATTTATTGTACTATTTCTCTCTATTGAATTATTGGAGATAAAAGAAGATTTGATCAAAGGGTTTCCCCACACATCGTGGGGTTTGTCCCTGGCTAGCTACCACATCTTGTGTCTTTTGTCTTGGCTTGTTTTCTATCGATCGTTTAATGTTCTATCTACACTTTACTTTATGTACATGCGATTGCTAATCTCTGGAATATAATAAGAAAAAGAAGTAAACTATTATAAGCATATAACATACCATAACTTAACAATATTGAAGTGGTTGATGATCTCTATTTCTTTACCCATTGAGTAATGTTTCCACTTATTAACACTTTCTACTAATGAAAATAGTTCTTTTTCATAAGTTGGATAATTTGCAACTACTTTAAAAAATGTTTCTAAATGAAAACAAATATGCTTTCCTTTTTGCAATAACATTACACCTTTTGCATATCCACTAGCATCAGTTTCTATTTAAAATGTTTGTTGAAGGTATGGTAATGCTAATATCGGAGCTGTCACAATTTCTTACTTTAAAGTATCAAATGATTTTTGTTGTTTTCCTTCCCACTGTAAAGGAGCTTTAGAACTTGTTAAATCATGAAGTGCTGATGCAATAAAATGGAAATGGGAAATAAGTTTTCTCCAATACTAAACTGCACCCAAGAAACTTCTAAATTTCGTCACATTTTGTGGTCTTGGCCACTTAACTATCACATCAATTTTAGCTAGATCTATTTTAAGCTACCCATTTCCAACTATGTAGACAAGATAGATTAAAGAAGTTTTTCCAAATTCACACTTAGAAAGTTTGAGATACAATTTCTCTCTTTGCAACACATCAAAAACATGTTTAACATTCTTTATGTGTTCTTCCAAACATGAAATGAAAATAAGAATATCATCCTGATAGATTATGACAAAATTATCAAGAAAAGGAAGAAACACATCATTCATCCTCATAAAAGTTGTTGGAGCATTGCATAAGCCAAACGACATAACCAAACATTCATAAAGCCCATGTCTAGTCTTAAATTTAGTTTTCCATATGTCATTTTCTGTAATACAAATCTGATGATAACCAATTATTAAATCTAGTTTATTAAAGTAGACACATTCTTTTACTGATAAAGCAAATTTTCTACTCTTGGAAGAGTATACCTATTCTTTATGGTGATTTTGTTTAAAGCTCTAAAATCAACACACGTTCTCAAAGTTCCATCTTTATTAGGCACTAGAATGATCAGTGATCCACATGGAGAAGAACTGGGTCGAATAAAGCCTTCATCAATCAATTCCTGAATTTGTTTCTTAATTTCTTCATTTTCTATGACTGACATAAGATACATGCCAATATTTGTAAGAGGGGCATTCGATTGTAATTGAATATCATATTGTATTTCCTGTTTTGGAGGTAGACTTTTTGGTTCTTTAAACAATTCTTTATAATAATCAACTATTTCATCCAAATTATCCTTAAACTAACAATCAGACCCTTGAAAAGCATCAATCTTATATTTAGGTTGTTCCTTAAAAAACATGAGAACATAATTTTTACTTGAAATTATGGGTCTTTTCATCTAGTTTATATTGATTAAATCGAAGCTTGTTTTAATATTATCTACTGTGACAACATATTAAATTCCATCCTTAACAAGATTAATTTATTCTCCTTTATATGAAATATGGCATCTCGATCATAAAGATAAGGACTACCCAACAAAACTGAAGATACGTCTAAAGGAATCACATCTAAATCAACTTCATAAACAAAATTAGTTGTGATTGCAAATCTTAACCGACATTATTTTGTGGCATGCATCTAAGTGTTTTCCTCTAACCATCCTAAAGGGTAAGGGTTTGGATGATTATTAGTTTCTAATCCCAACTTCTTTACTAATTTCTCAAATTTAGGTTTTCCTGAGTTCCACTATCAAATAATGTATCAATCTTAGTGTGTTTGGATATTATCCTTATGTGAGACAATTCAATTCTCTTCTTATCTTCAATCACTTCATTAGATTTAGAAGAAGATACAAAACACGTAGAGCTAGAACTTGCTTCAAAAGGATTACCTGTCAGACCCATAGCAGTTGCTTTTGTTCATCACAGGAGTCAGATCCCAAGTCTTGTTGGATTGAAGCATTAGCTTTCTTCTCACCCTTCTTCTTAAGGAACTTCTTGGGCTTAAGTTTTGTATGTCACTTCCAACACTTGGACTCATCATGTCCAACCCTCTGACAATGAGTACAAGTAGTCCTTTCTCCTTCTTTCATAACTGGTGTTGATTTCTTCCAATTTGACTTTATATTCCATTTGTTGTCTTTAACATCTTTGTTTTCTCAATTCTTGAATGGTTTCTTTGAAAACTTAAAGGGTATGTCACCTTATTCTATATGGATGGCTTGCACTCATACTTTATCAAACTTAGTTGGATTAAACATAAATAATGTATGCTACAAATAATAATGCAAACTTCCAGTATAATTTAACAAAGTTTCCCGTCTGTTCAATGGAATATCAAGTGCTAAATAATTTTTCCTAAACTCTTGCGTAAAATCTTGCATACTCTATCCTTTACCATGTATTAAGTGTTGATGTTCTATTACAACCTTTTTCATATATCCTAAACGATATAACTTCTTTCTAAGAGCTTTAATAAACTTAGACTATGAAAAGATGATTTTTCCTTTAAGCTTTAAACCTGATTGATTTTTACTCTCCCACCAAATAATAGTTGTTCCCCATTCTAAGTGTAGCTAATTGAATTTTCACAGAATCATCATCAGTGTTCTGAATTCTACAATAAAACTCAATTTTTTTAGACGAGTTATATAACTTTTCAGGATTTAATTCACCATCATATTTCGGTAATTGAAACTTAACATCAAGCTTAAAAAAAGGAGATTTTTTATGTTTCTTCTTGGATTTAGAATATTAACTTGAATCATCAGAAGAAGAAGAAGATGAAGATGGAGGAGAAGTTGGTTCATTACCATTAGTTTTCTCCTTTCCCTTTTTCTCCTTCTTAATCTTGAAAGGAGACAATGCATGTCTGGTCTTCTTGTCTTCATAAATTTTTGCAACAATTCGTTGCATATTAAGGAACATTTTCTAAAACTACTCATCAGACATAGGCTCAAGAACTTCTCCTTCATTTTCACCCGCCATATTTCAAATGAATTTCCTCTTTCCAATGTATGGATTGGCCTCCTCAAGTTTCCCTTCTCCACGTTGCAACTTGGATCTAGTCAACATTCACATTGGCAAAAAATCATGTTTAATCATGATCAACCTACTCTGATACCAAAACATATGGTTTGAAAATGACATAGGATTGATTGCACAACTTTACCGACATTTAACTGAGGTTTCTTGATCATGAATGAAAGAGTTAAATTGATGATTAATACATCATAAACGTAAACTTAAGAGAAACAAATAATCAAACAACATAAAGAGAAGCAAACACAACAAATTACTGATAGAGTTAATCCCTCCTGGACTATGTCTCTGGGTCTACTTCCAAATGGGCATCCATTTTATTAGGAAATGATCCAAGTATTTATTCAGATTCAAAAATTACCAACAAATTATTGCACGTAGGAACTATTGATCACTATAAATAGAAATCCCTTAGTCTTAGCTTTTCATCGCCTGTCTCCATTCCAAATTTGGCACAAGGATGCCCAAACTATGCTCAAATGAACTTTATTCTCCTGCATACAAAGCCATGTTTTGTAACTCTTGAAGCACCTCCAACCCACTGGTGCACTGGTTATCCTTTTAAATAGCATTGGGTAGGTAGGAATTTCGAATCTCATGGACTCAGTTTGGCAAATAGTCTATATTTGTTTAACAACTACTTTGGTGGACAAATGAACCTTCTCAATGCATGTATTACATTAATTTTTTTATAACGAAAAACCCAAATTTGGAATTTATGTTAAAATTGCACCCCTTCTTGAATTCGGGTTCAATGTTTTAATTTAATATACAATTTGGAGGTTTTAATCCTTGTTCATCAAAAAATGGACCAAGATTTATTAATCTCTATGGCATATGAGAATTGGTCCTGCCAGTTTTTGGCTTAGTGGTGAAATGGTATGGCACCCCATGGAACCATCAACCATAAAACCTTAATGTAACCCTTCACCATGACGATGATACTACAACCATAATATTAATACATCAACCTTAACTTAAATAATGAGAATTTAATGTTATGCTGCTCTAAGTTGGAAATTCTGGAATCTTTACTTATCTGATGCGAAAATAGTTGTGCGATTGGCAAGGTCACCAATCCTGGTGGGCTTCGCCAATCTTGGCGGGTTCCTTCAATTCCTCCTCCCAACACTAAAATCAATAAAATTTATATATATTTTATTTTCCATGATCTATAAACATAACACATGGAGCGTTGGTAAAATTTTTGTGACAGATTTGGAGAGGTCACGGGGTTGATCCTCAACACTACCCGTCCATGCCTCTGCCACTATTGACTAGACTGCCCATTGACCTACTTCCTGTTGACTATTGACTGACACCTGTCCTATGCGAGACACATTTTTTTACCTATTCCTTGAAAAATTCAGTGGGATTTATTTTTCTCACACGGACCTCGCTTGAGAATCTAAATATATCACTGGAATCAACACGATGAGCACTACAACTTGGTAATGGTTCCAAGATGATTTGGGATAGAAAAATTCGGTGCATTTCAGGAGTCCCCCTGGATAATGTCAGGTGAAGGTTTATTGGAAAAGTTAGGTTGTTGTCATTATGTTTCCTAAACTTGATTTTTGTTATAACAATTGAATTTTTATATCCATTTACAAATAATGTTAAAAAAAATGATAAAATGTGGAAAAAATAAAAAAATCTTGTTAATCTCTCTTATCCCTTATTTCTGCTATATTCTCTTCTCATAACTTCATATCCCCATTTATTTATTCTTCGATGGAAACATTTAGGTGTTGTTTACATTATGTTTCGAAAGAAATAATATACTATGGGAATGGTTACCCAAATGATGAATCATTAATTGGTTTAGTTCAGGTCTCTTAGTTTTGAAACCTCAGTTTAGTGTTGAGGACCACTATATTTATGTTTGAACTAGTTTTTAGGAGACCTCAACTTTTAGGGGGTACCTTTTGCAAAATATGGACATGTAAAATCAATGTAAATTTTTTTTTATTAACGAAAATCCTTTGCATCATTTATCAAAGGATCTAGTCCCACCTTCAAAACATGAGAACCCTAAGTTTCGCGCATGTGCGTCGGAAAACCAACAAATTGGTGGATATTTTAGCCATTGAAGGAGCTCTTTCTGCTAAAAACAACAATAAATATAGATGGAAAGATGTCCCCCACGGCAGATTGAGGGATGAGTGCCTTAGATAGGAAAATGTGGACCGAGAACTCTATCAGAATAGGGGCTTCTAACAGATTGTAGAGCTCTAGAAATAGTCCATGTACAGTCTACATGAAGCAATAATCTAGGCATATTAAGGAAAGGAACATCTAGTCCTTTGTCCAAAATATCAGCCCAAAATGGTACAGACCCAAGGTTCTTGGGCGGGTGGCAATTGACATCATAGGGATTTGCATAAACTTGTATTATACCACAGATCAACTCATCATTAGTTGTGTAGGGAGCTTGGATAGTGAGCGTGTAGTTAGGAAAAATGGCGGCATTCTGATCAAAGTTGTGTGGCATTGGCACAAATGTCTCTCTCAACTAAATGGTTGGCAATGGGTGGAGAGAATCTACAGTAATTTGAGTTATGCTACAGGTAAGGTGGTTTTTAGGTTTTCCGGCGTCCTCAAAACCCGAAGCGGTTTTCTAGAGATGAACCCGATGCCACTAAACATTCAACACATGGCTTAATGAGGCGAGTGAATACCACCTTTATTGGGCGGGTACTCCTCCTACTTCTTTTCAGCTCGATATTCCTCACAATCGTGGGATCAACCAATTGCAAATCGACGACCTAGGTTCAATGCGCATGTTGGTTGGTCCGTGTTATCTTCCTAGCTTCCCTAGCAGACCTAAAATATTTATACTGTGGTCTCTATTTATGCTTTGGGTCTGATTTTACTTTTTTTTAGGGTCACATGTTTTCGTCACGTTTTGATCCTCGACCATTAGATCTCAGATGATAGTTCGAGCAGTTTTTTGTGCCCTAAGCCGATTCTTGAGTCGTTGCCTCTTTTCCCAAAGCTAAAAGTGATGGGTTAGATGTATTTTATGTAATCTATTCTATACATATAAGTGAATAGAAGGACCGACTCTTGTTTCAACAAAAAAAATAAAAATCCTTTGCATTAGTTTAAAAAACGAAAAAACCATTATGTATACATTTATAATCTAGGGGAAAATGAAGATATTCTAGCCATTAGAGAAATTTTGAGGTCTAAAATGGGCCTCCTAAGGAATATTATAAAACAATAGTGAAAATAATAAAATAATATTATATTACATCATCAAATTTTAGAGGGAAAATGTAAAAAACTACTTTTTCAACTCATATTTTCGACTTATCTCCCTACAATTTCACTCAAATTTTGAGCAGGAACACTCATTGGATACATAATTTAATTCTTAATACAAGGATTATCAAGTTTTCATACTTCGAGTTGACCCCACTACATGAAAAATGAGAAATACATGAAAAAACAGGATTGTATTTCTCCTTTTTTGTGTAACAGGGCCCATCAAAAGTATGAAAATTGGGTTATCCTTGTTAATTTTATAGATCATTGACAAATTTAAACCATGGTATGAGATTCCTCTTTTCAAGAGGACCAATTTTGACTATCGAAGCGCTCTGTTTCGACAAGGGAAAGTATATTTTTGAATTAAAATCCCACATGTGCATATTTGATTCGGTCAACCCTAAAGCAAATTGGACACCCTTGGGAGGCTATCAATACAAGTGATCTCAACCTAATTTTGGACAATCATATTAGATCATTATTCTATTATATTTTGTTCTTTTGGCTCACATAGGTCTGAGGTAGGTCCATAGAGGAATGGGTTCACATGAAGGTGAAATTGTAGGGTTCGAAGCTTGCATCTTTGTTTTACGGTTTTAGGTCTCAGCTATAGGCATGTCATCGAAAAATATTAGTTGCAAACACATGTAGGCTAGGTCATCCATGCGATTGAAGCCTCTCAGATGCAAATCACTTTCTAGTGTGATTCAAACCTAAGGTTTGATTTTTTAGGTGACCATAGATTTCACTTGTTGACCATAGTATTCAGCAGTTGTTCGCTGACAATAACAATTGATCACATGCTTCTGAATAAGGGTTTTGAGTATTTTCATTATTGGGTTCATTTCATGAATATTGTTTAGTTGATGTTTCTAAATAGTTGTGTGGATGAAGATATGGAGCATTATACTCTCTTTTGTTGAATCATTCAATGACAATATAACAAAAAGAAGAATTTGAAAGGGTTTTCCCCATAGTGGGTTTTTCCATGGTCTCCAACCAATCTTGGTGTTTCTATGTTATAATGATTTTCTTCTATTTGCTCCTTTATGTTCCATTACATTTATTATGATATCGTTCTTTCTATATAGTTTCATATGTTTCTAAATAATGATGTACATATGAATAATGTTAGTATTTTGTGGTGTGAATTAATATGGTAATATTGAAATGCAATTATCAAAGAAAATAATGATATAGCCCTAAAAAAAATTAACATGGTATCAAAGATGGGATGATGAAAGTTCATTGAAGATGAACCCTATGAAGACACCTTTGATGGAAGCATGATATGATGGAGGAGGCATAAAATAATTCTAGGATTTTATAGAAACCTTGGACAATTTGGTTATTAGGGTTTGATGGATATTATGAGGTTAGGGTTTGGGAGAAACCCTGGTTTATGGAAATGATTTGAGATATGAAATATAGAAAACATAGCATGATCAATGTGGAGATATTCAAGGACTTGTGATAGATTTGATGAAGCCCTATATGGGATAGTCTCTTTTAGGCTTAGTTGTTGATGAACTTGATAGAAATATTGAAGGAAACATTTTCATATGGATAATGGATCGTAATCAATTTTGAAGGCTAGTTCAAGAGGGATATGACCACCTCTCATTGAAGATAAGTATTTTTTTCTTTGATTTATGTTACTCCTTTATGCCTTTACTTTTGTTTAGAATTATTCATTTGATCATTGATTATGCTTCGTACATGTATATTTGAGTATTTGGATACTTCTAACCTCTTGATGAGATATGATAAGTGGATTATTATTGAGGATCATCTAAGATGAAGGAAAGGATGGAAGTTGGCAAAGCGATACCACTGTCAATGTCAAATAAGAAGATACACATGTATCTGAATACTACAAGGTATAATGATATTGTTTCATTGTTATGATTCAACTACAATATTGGATGATAAGGTAATCCCTAAGGTATGATGAGAATGTCTCCTTCACAAATGGCTCACACATGCATATGAAAGTGATTTTGATTCATGGTAATTATGATGAGATGATGCACTTGGCATTAGACAAGTATCTTACATTTTATTAAGTCGTGGTAAAGTCACTTAAACACATTGATATTTGATATGTTGATATACTTTATATTTGGAAAAGCATCTCATATATTAGACATGATGGATATCTTGATCCCATAAATAAAGATAGCACATTCATTATCATATATGGTAGCTTGATACTATTGATAATTCTTGTGATAAGCATGATAATCATGATGATGGAAGTGTAACAATAATATTATTGCTCAATATCTCCTTGTTGACCTTGGCTTAGTAATTATGACATATGGTAAAAATTGGATTCCTTGATTTGATGATTGAATGAATGTAAAAGAAGTGATGAATTGATTGTGATCCTTAAAGTATCATAAATAACTTGACAACTTCTGCAATTATATTACTATAACCCTTGATGAAAATTTGGTGTCATGTTCATATGAGATCATGAAGTCGTTGATATTGATGTGTTATGACCATGATGAATATATGTGTTAAGAACTTGATATAGCTTCATTGTGTGATCTAATAGTTCTACTAATGCATGAAAATATTATGGAAAAGTTGATAATGATGAAGCCTAAAGTGGCTACTAATTAAGAGGGAGACTCCTCATAAGATCCCTATACCTATTGTCATTTGTATTAAATGTATAGAAGATTTCTTATTGTTGAAGTTTTCTAACATAAATAGAAAATATTTGATGTTGTTGATCTGAGCTAAGCCCAAATCTGAGAAGAGATGGTTTTCTTAGTCTAAGCACCAACCACATGAAAGTAAGCTTATCAATGAGGTTATAGGCCACCAACCACACAAAAGAAGGTCTATGGGTGTAGTTGTGCCTATAGGTCACAAAACTGAATCTTTATGCATAAAATCGGGAATGCATTAGGAGTATGACAATCCTACAAATATGGAGCAAACATGAGAATGTCCTATGAGTAGGGAAGTTTGAATTTTTGGCTTACTATAGAGAATGTAATTATGTTGACTAAACTTTTGTTTGTAGGGGACTGAAATATCCCTATTAGTATGATATTTTGATTTGATCATTGAAGTTAGTGTACAAAATTATCTGCTAATAGTTGCAAGGGTTTGATTTGGCCTATTGATGTTTCTTTCGAGAATTGACTTGATGATTGATAGTTCATAGATATTTTAGGGAGTGATTGAATGCATTGTGGTAACAAATTAGGGTTTTTTATTTGATAATTGATGGTTTTTCTCGATGACAGTGCTATGTGAGCATAGTGAATTTTAGTGATTAATGTTGGAATTGCTTTTTTATTGACACCATTGGCTTTAGCACATTTGTTGAAGTATAAAAAGATGTGATTTATGCTTGGTATATGCATTTTCATCTAGTTATAATTCATGTTTTGATGCCATGATGGAATTTGATATTGCTTAATAATGATTTGTTGACATGATAAGAAATGAAATCGTGAATTGGTATTTAGATGTGAGTTCTATTTGACATTTCATTTGAATAAGTTTGCCATAGTCATATTGACATAAATTTATATGATTTTGGTATGGCATATAAGGCTTGATAAGTTGACTTAGTTGATTTGATTTCACAGTGTTGATTTGTGTGAGGTTGAGTACATCATCTTTGTCAAGTGTTATGCTTGCAAAAAGAATTATATGAAGTAAGATTTCTGATCTTGATATGTCCAAATTGATCATTATCTGGTGAAGCCAAGAAAATGTCAAAATCTAAACCCCTACTTAAAAATAGGCCCACAATATGACTTTGATTTTGGTTTTATATACTGATGGTCTATTATTGACAAGTAATGAGCCTCTAATGCTCAAAGTAAGAGGGAAACGACCTCTAAAGTTTAAAATGAAGAATCATGGCATAGCTAGCTATGAGGTAGGTTAAAGAAGTTCTTTGGAGATCCATTTATGTAGGTTTTGGATATCTCCAGGATACGTTGTGATAATATTGAGTAGGATTCGATTGGCAAAGAACCTGTATATAGTTGGGATTTAGATCTCTTCATATATTGAGACAACATTGTCATATGAGACAAGATTCAATTTATGGTTTTTGCCTCTATGAGAGGGAGGATGAATAAAGTATCATTTTTGTGATATATATATATATATATATATTTTATTTGATTGTCACCTGATGATTAAGAAGCTACTAGATGTGAGAATGATGATATGTTTCTAATCTACAGAGAGTAGGATTGATCGAGAGCACTGAGTCAACATTTTCCCCCGTGTCTGAGCTCCCAGGGTGAGGAATTGGGATGGAGGGCTCCTAGAGTTTAGGGATCTATGGATAATAGGGTCATAGATGTTTCTCCCATATCTATTACCCATAGGGTTGGGGATGTTTCTCCCATATCTTGGTCTTTGCAGAGTATACTCGATTCGAAACCATACCCACAAGTTGGGCTTGTTGAGATTACAACTCCATGTTTGGCCAATGGATTGAGAGTGTACCTGGGGGTGTACAACCCAAGATTCATATGATGTAGGTGATCTACCACAAGACTCTTGAGGGTTAATTTTTGGAAGATCGATGAGAAATATGATGGGTTGAGATGTACTACCCTACATCACCTATTGCTCGATATGGGGTTGGAGTTTTTTTCTCCTGCATGAGATTTTATATTGAGACTAAGCTCCCTGATGTTGTTGTGGATTTAGCTAGTCCCTCTAATGTTGATGTAGGTTGTAGCATTTCCTCCTCGTTGATGTTTCCTAGGTAGTAGCATTGGGCTCCCTAGTGGAAATGATTCTGGGTGGTAGCAGTGGCTCCTTGATGGATAGAGTGTGGTATATTAGGCTCCCCTCTGATGTCAAATTATTATTCTTTTATATTCAAGAATGTTTAACATATGAGCAAGAACAATCAAGAGATGAGAAAGAATAAGTAGAGATGAATCGAGAAAAGTAGTGATGACGTTTGATGACAAGAGACATGAGAGGGGATCTGATTTGATGAAAGGATTCATGAAATAATTACATGATGTAGTTGGAATTTCTCCCTACCTATGAGGAAGTGTTAATTTGGTAGCTCAGTGACAAACTCCAACCATGGGATGAGATTTCTCTTTTCGAGAGGACAAATTTTGACTATTGAAGCACTCAATTTGGATAGGGGAAAGTGTATTTTTGAATTAAAATCCTACATGGTCATATTTGATCAAGTTGCCCCTAAAGAAAATGGGACACCCTTTGAAGGCTATAAATACAAGTGACTTCATCCTCATTTGGAAAATTATCTTGGATCATTCTTCTATTCTCTTCCTTTTTTTTGGCCCACATAGGTTCGAGGTAGGGCCGTGAAGGAATGGGTTTGCATGAGGGTGGAATTGTAGGGTCCAAAGCTCATATCTTTATTTTGGGGTTTTGGGTTTTAGTCGCAGGTATGTCACAGAGAAATATCGGCTATAAACACATGTAGGCATGATCATCGATGGGATTAAATCCTCTCAAATGCATGTCACTTTCTGGGTGCAGTTGTGACCTAAGGTTTGACTCTTCAGTTGACCGCAGATTTTACTCATCGGCCACAGTATTTGACTATTGTTTGCTGACAATAATAGTTGATCATATGCTTCTAAATTTAGTTTGTGAGTGTTTTCATTGTTGGGTTCATTTCATGAATATTGTTTAGTTTATGTTGTTGGATAGTTTTATGGGTGAAGATATGGTTCATTATACTCTCTTTTTCTGAATCATGCAATGACAATCTAATAAGAAGAAGAATTTGAAAGGGTTTTTCCCATAGTGGGTTTTTCCCTGGTCTCCAACCAATCGTCATGTCTCTATGTGTGAATTATTTTCTTCTATTTATTCCTTTCTATTACATTGCATTAATGATGATATTGTTCTTTCTATATAGTCACATATGTTATTGACTAATGATGTAAATATGAATAATGTTATGATGTTGTGGGGTGAATTTCATATGGAAATAATGAAATGAAGTTATCAAAGAAAAGAACAACATATCCCTAAGAACAATTAACATTCCTTGGATGAGGAATTAAATTATACATCCAACAAATGTCCTTGCTTCAAATTTGAGGAAAACCGTAGGGAGATAGGTTTAAAATACGAGTTGAAAAATTAATTTCTGTATTTTTCATTTTTTTTTAACATTTTTTACTCCAAAAATGGTGAATCATCCCCATGGTTGACATCATCATATTGAATCTTATTGGTTCTTATAAAGTTGATTTTGTTTGTACATTTTTGTTTTGAGGTGCATTTTTTACCTCAAAATTTCTTTGATGTCTCATGTCACTTACTCATGACTATAATGGACCCAATAAACTTGTGCATGGGAGATGGCTATAATATGAGGAAAACTAATATTGTTTTCAAGAATGTAATTTAGTTGTATCTGAAATTGTCCTCCAATTCTACTTAAATCGAAGACCAATCAATGGAATGGTTAGCATCATGGAAGAAAATGATCCTAACCCTCCCATAGGAAAGCACAACATGCAATCATACAGGAGGATGAGTTGCTAGTAAACATGGTTAGTCAACATAAAGTTTCCATAGGCTTACAAGAGAATTAATTTTTTTATTGTTTTGGACATTGTTAAACATGTGAAAAAGGATCAAATAAGAATGTTTTAGATGGAAAATTTATGTACATTGGTGGTTTCATTTATGTGCCTAAGTCATCCATCATTTGTTGAAAAGTGTGACTAGGTTCGGTCTTCATAATAACATGTGTAATTATGATTTTATGTAATTGATGAATTATTATTATTTTTTTTTTTTTTATAATGCTTGTATCATAGGTTTCATGAGCAAGGAATTTTTTTTTATAGTTAAAGCTCCCATGGTGAGCCATTAGGTTTGGTCATCAAGTCATAAAGTCTATTGACTCAATGTCAAGTGTTGAAGACCCATTTGGGTATGTTACACATTGTAAAAGACAATTTATTTATGTCATAAACCCTCCAAGACCTTATCACAAACACTCCTTGAAGTTGGCCTAATGATGATTCTAGAAAAGGCATGTCAGACTAGGCACGAATTTAAGTCATCTCATTCTTGATGTACAAACCACTATATATAGGTAGCTCGACCTTCATTCTAGACACACAATTCCAATGAAGGATTAGAGGAATAAAAGAAGTGTGATGTTTACAAGGAAAGAAGCCTATAGTAAAGTGAAGGAAGGAGGACCATCACCGAGGTTATTTTAGATTTGTTTCTGGGTTATCACCTCCACATGTGTGATAATATAGTATTGTTTGGTGCAAAGAAGGGTAGATACGAGTAAGGTCACTCTAGAAGCCGAATAAAAGAAGAGATTACATTCATCAAGCTTAAGTATAGACGAAAAACTCTCCATCCAGGTGAAGTGGTAACAAGGTGTAGAAGTTGGTCAACATCCATCACACATGATGCATTTGTGGCTTCTAAAGAGGTTGAGGGTTACAAGTCTAATCCAAGAGGCCAAGATCTAAAGGATAGTTGAGAAGGAGGGATAATGAAGCCATTTTACTGTCATTGACTCAAGAAAGAAGAGGTTAATCTAAAGAGTTCTTGTGACTTGGTCTTGGATAAGTTAAATAGGTTAAGGGTCTTGGTCTTGGGATTTGTCAATCGAAGTTTTTATAAGAAGAATAATTAGTTTTGTTTTTATTATCAAGTTGGAGAGGTTTTAGCCCTGGTTAATCATCTATATTCTGTGTCTCTTGTCCCTTTATTATTTATGCATTGGTAGTTGTTTTATGAATAATAAAACTATAATATTGTAGCTAGAAGTTCTTAGAAGAAAGGAAGAGATCTTGAAATATGAAACTATGGAAAAGAAAATAAACATCTGAGGATTGATTGATTTGGCTAGGATAACTCCATGACAGATATGAAGACTATGATAAAAGATGAAAAAGGAAGAGACCCTTGACAATATATATATTTTGGAGATGTTTCAATGTGTATGAAGTATGTTGATGCAAACTAGAAGATTCCATGATGTAAGACCATCACAAAGGTAATTTTGATTTAATGTCCATTCCTTAATAATGGGATTATGTGGTGCTCCCAAGGGAAGAGCCATGGATATATTACAACAATGATGTGCATGTAATAGGATGAAGAAGGAAGCATGGCATGAAGGAAGGAGAAATAGGAACTCATGGATCACTTTCCTATAATTACATGACTGACTCATGGATAAGAGTTATGGATGGTATATGCCCTACAAAGAAGTCTAAAAAACATGAAGACTCTTGAATAAAGAAAATACGTTCATGACATCATGAGGAGGAGTTATTTAAGAAGTTGGTTGTCCCATCATCTCCACCAAAGGAGCTGTTATAGGTCCCTAATTAAGAGGGAGCCCAGAAACAAGTTTATAACTTGGTAGAAACTTGGAATAAAATTCCTATGCTAAAGGGAAATTAGCTACATTCCTTCCATATGAATGATTACATTCCTTTATTGGAATATGTATATCCTCCCTAATTAAGAGGTAGAGATAGAAACATTATTCTTGTCCTTACTTGGGAATATATAATTGAGAATTGCGTAAACATCTGACATTCAATGCTCTTTGAGAATGATTTAGGGATTTTGAGAAAAGAGTAGTTGTAGAGAAACGATATTATTTAAGGACTCATAATCCAAGATAAGAATATTCCTGATGGAAAATACTCTAAGAGAACTTGAGTGAGGGATCTTCTGAGAGAGATAATGATGACTGTGTCTATACATCATTGGTCTTTCCAACATTGTGCTCTCATCATTTGGAGAAATAGAGTGGTTAGTCAATGCCTTTCTATGTGACAATGTTGGATGATATGATGCTATACATATGGGTTACCAATATGAATATTCTTATGTAAATTATTCAGATTGAGAATGTCAAAGTAGGTTTTATGGATTATGAATACTTCCCTAGTTTAGAGGGAGTCTTGAAAAGTGTAACTAGATTCAGTCTTCATATTGACGTGTAATTATGATTTTATGTAAATTATGGAAAGAAGTTTTTTCTTTTTCTTTTTTGTAATGCTTGTCTCATGGGTTTCATGAGCAAATAATTTTATTTTATAGTTAAATCTCCCATTGTGAGCTATTAGGTTTGGTCATCAAGTAAAAATGTATAATGAGACAATGTCAATTGTTGAAGACTCATTTGGGTATGTTACACATTCCAAGACCTTGTCACAAATACTCCTTGAAGTCATCCTAAGGACAATTCTAGAAAAGGAATTTTGGCCTAGGCACTAGTTAGACTTAGATTATTATTGATGGAAAAACCACTATATAAAAGCAACTTGACCTTCTTTCTAGACACACAATTCCAGCCAAGGATTAAAGGCAGAAAATAAGTGCAAAGTTTACATGGAAAGAATCCTATAATCAAGTGAAGAAAGGAGGACCATTAAGTTTATTTCAGATCTATTTTTGGGATGTCACCTCCACATGTGTGAGAATATAGTACTACAAAGAAGGGTTGAGGCTAGTAAGGTCACTTTAGAATATGAATCAAAGTAGAAGAGATTAAATTCATCAAGCCAAAGTATATAAGGAAGTATTTCCATCCAAGAGAAGTGGTAATAAGGTGTAGAAGTTGGTCAACATCCATTGCACATGCTGCAGCTAAGGTTTCTAAAGAGGTCAAGGGTTGCAGGTCTGATCCAAGAAGCTTAGATCTAAAGGATAATCAAGAAGGAGGGAGAAGCAAACAATTTTACAATCGTTGACTCAACAAAGAAGAGATAAAAGTAAATAGGTCATGTGACTTTGTCTTAAAGAGGTTAAATAGGTCAAGGGTATTCATATTGGGATTCATCAATTGAAGTCTCTACAAGAATAATTCATTTGGTTTTTCCTCTCAAGTTGGAGAGGTTTTGGCCCTGGATGATCACCTAGATTTTGTGTCTCTTGTCTCTTTATTGTTTATGCATTGGTAGTTTTTTGATGAAGAATAAAACTATAATAATCTATGAAAAGAAAATATCCTAAGTTAAAGAATTAAAATCATTCACAAGTAGTTATCATCAAAAGAGAAATCACCTAATCTTTATGCCCTAGATTTCTCAACATCCTTTACATGAAACTCTGGAGGGAGTCCCAATATTTTCTTTTTGTAGGTTTCCTGGGCCATCCAAGTGACATAGTATTTCTAGATTAAAGTTACTACTAGGAACATATGATATGAGGCGTGGAAGAAAACATCTAGACTTATATTTTATTCCTCCAAGATAATACAACCACTAGAATAGAGGCTAGTAGACTATAGCCTTTTGTAATTTTAGAGAGACCTTTCCAGCATGTACCTATGGACTTCATCACTCAAATTTTAGTTTCACAAGGGTATAATGTGACTTTGGTAATTTTTGACTAATTTATCAAGTGTGCGGTATTTGTTCCAATGAAGGTGCATTGTACAACAAAGTAAAATGCAAAGTTGTTCTTCAAGAATGTTGTGAAGTAATGGGGCCTTCCATTGAGGATTGTGTTTTATGGAAACACAAGGTTCTTGGGGATGTTCCAAAAAACAATTAGGATTTTATCCATAGATATATGGGGAAACATAACATATCATTAGAATTTTGGAGGGATAGCTATGGCATATTATTAATCTAGACTAAAACAAATTACATAGAGTTGTTGGATAAAGTCTAGTTCAATTACAACATACCATAGAGTTGTTGTTGGTTTGGTTTGGGGTTGACCCAGTTTCAATCTATATTGTTCACCAAAAAAAACCCTCTATCACTAGCCCTTTCGGACTACCTGCAAGTAGATTGTAGTCGCACTAAAAGTGACTATGGGAGGACACAGAACTAGGTTTTTGTAACCTTGAGGGATCTAAAGATGTGGTATTATTATGTTTTCTTACACTTGGATCACAAAAATTCAACCATAAAACAAATATGGATCTCAAAGATCTATCTTTATTCTTATTATTTGACCCTATATATACTATTACATCGAGGGTTACATTGTTACAATACCATTTCCAAATATTGTTGGCATTATGATGTATGTGTTGTACTTGATGGAAACCCACTTGTAGCAGAACAACTCACTTATATATGGTAACTAAATGAATATACAAAAGAGATATCAGATGTGACAGAATGCATGACAGTTATGCCAAAATGTAGGGCAGTTCAAAGGAATCAGTTCAGAAGTAATGTACAATGGCAACAGTCTCAGATGACGGTTCATAGTGGAGAAGGTTAACAACAAAGAATTACATATCAAACTACAACGAATGAATAAAGAGAGGTATACATAGGTTCACCTTGACCAAGTTGTGTATACACGTAGGTTCACTGACCACAAGTAGCATATACATACACACTAGTGAGCACTAGTATTGCAACAATAATGTTGCAATTCCCGAGCTATCTACTTTACTCTTATGAACCCAATAGTTCGTAACAAACTTGGAAGCGACAGTGATCTATGCATAATTACTAGTTCTTACTGCAAGTTGTCACTTGGTCAGTCGACACAAGATTACTTGGAGCTTAAGCCAAATTCTATGGATTCCAGAAGAAGCTCTATATGTGATGAAAGAAAAGAAATATTACTCTACAGATGATATTCTAATTGTAGAAAGGAGAAAGACTAAAATGTAAAGAAAACCAAGTAAATCCTAATTAACCAACTAATATACTTTTGCAAAAAGCACTATGAAAACTATGAAAAGAATTCCATTACCTACTCAAGGAAGTAAAAAACACCTAACTAAGCCATTTCTAGAAGTAAATGACCAAAAAACATCTTTTTGGGTTTTTATGTATTTTTATGTGAATTTGACATGCATCTAATTTATTGTTTTTGAATGTCGCAACGAATAGGTGGCGTTGGAGTGTGGTTTTGGGACTTGAGAGGAAGTAGGATGGTGTGGTTGGGTCCTACGAGGTCTCAGGTGGCCTCTTGGAGGCTTTTCCCACACTCAGCCTTCAAAATAAATTCTACAGGAAAATCTACAGGAGGACATGGGAAATCTATAGGAGGAAAAACAATGTTCTATAGGAGGCCTACAGAAGGGAGCTGAGAGCAGTTTTCACTATTTTGTGGGTGTGAGAGTGGGTGGAAGAGGTGGATGAAGGTTGCAATGAGGTGTTAGGGTGCCTAGGGTCTACCAAGAATCATTAGGAGAGAGAAAGATGATTGGATTTTCTCAAGGAGAGGGGAAGAAATTCTATGGAAAATGCAGGAAATTAAGGTAGAATTGAGGGGAGACATGGGCAACCTATAGGGCATGGATCAGATGGAGGATGGGATGGCTGATAAGCTGGCCTACTGCTAGAAGATATATTCTACATAAAAAAGTGACAATCAACCAATAAGATCAAGAAAGCAATGGAAAAAGTACATCTAGGAAAAACAGAGTTTTGCATCAAACTAGTCTAAGCTATGATCTATGGAAGGAAATGTTGATAAATGCTGAAAGAAAGGAAAGCATGAAAGAATACTACTTCAAATAAAGAAGTGAGCATGATGAAGAAGATTTGAAGAAAAATAGAACTAGACTATTAACCTACTAAAAAGCTGTGAACACTAGAAATCCCATGAATGAGGAAAATCTGTGTTTTTGGGGCTACAAGAGGGTCTTTGCCTCAAATCATGGTCCGAAATGTTGAAAATAATACTGAGAGGGGGGGTGAATCATATTATCAAATTCCTTTACAACTATTTGTAGATATGACAAATGAAACTTGCATGTACCTTTCAGACTTATAATTTAATTTATTCTTCAGATGTTTATCATTAATCTTTGTGTCAAAAATCATATACCAATAAACAGGAACAGGAAAAATATAGTAGATAGTCACACCAAAGAACACAAGATATAAGGTGGGAACCCAATGTGGGTGAAAATAACCTGTTGCAATATGTCTCTATCTTCTTTCAATTAGAAACTTCTTTTTACAATGATTTTGTACTGGTGCAGTCTTATACCAGCACGCAGGTTTCAACCTACAGAAGGCTACAACCTTCTCTCGTTCTCCAGGGACCTTGTTTCATAATTTTTCAAACTAGATCCATGAGTATCAATTAAACATCAAATAGATCTGTAATCAACCAACTTCCTTGTACAAATATTGAATCAATAATTTCTTAGCACAAAGCAACCAGACACCAATTCAGAACCCTGAACACTGCAGTAATAGTCAAAAGTAGCTAAAACATATTTCAAGAAAAGTCTGCAACTTCACCAATAGAAACCTACGGATATTTGCACCTCCACTGTGTCGAGCTTGCGGGTCTCCGTACCTGTGTTATTGTCGAACCTGCGGACCTCCGCACCTATGTTGTTCTCGAACTTGTGGACTGTTGCACCTGCGTCATGTCTGGTCTATGCACGTCTGGTTATCGATTTATCAGTCTTCAATTATACCCCAGATTATCAGATTTATAGATCTGATCATGTGCCAAAGAGATTTCAACCCATCAGTAGATCTGACTTGTAATTCTCAGGTTTCTCCTTGATTTAGGTCCAGCTATCTCTCACCAACCGATCACCAGTATTTCAAATCTTATGTTCCTTAAGATATTCAACACATCTGTACTCAGCTAAATGATCTCCTTTCCTTTTTATAGGCTAGGCCTTTCTCAAACCATGGTCAAAAAACATAGAGATCCAAAACTAGGGACCCAAAACCTGGGTTTGATATTTTATATTCAAAACCATGGACCAAAACGATGAGATCAAAAATGTTGGACTAAATACCACGGACCAACCATAAGATTTCCCACGTGCACGCATTTTTCTTTGCATGAAATTCCATGTACTTTAGGTCCGCACTTTTTTTTCAGTACACCTACAAACATGACTGCCTCTTTTGAACGATGCGCCTGTAGAACCTGCCGAAGTCTGCAACTTTGTGAATAGGGACCTGCCGGTATCTAATTTTCTACTATTTTGAGAGCCTAAACTTGAGATCTGCTACTTGAGTGAGTTGCCATTAAGGAACAATGTAAACTTTGAAACAAGAACTATAAACTCAAAACGGGAACTCTGGCAAAAGAACCCCAAAAAAACATCAAAAATAGTGCTAAAAACGAAAAGTGTGTATACTCGAACAATGTTTTTATTTTTTAGGCGTTAATTTTCAACATGTTTTGAAAATGGCAGTGACTACGAAATTTACTATGAACTTTTTGTGCAAAATATAGCTTCAAAATGAAAGTGATGATACTGGAACAATGATTTTTTTTTTTTGGGTCAATTTTCAAAATTTTTAAAAATGCTAATAAAACCAAATTTTTATGTCTCAAACAAAGTTGTTTATGAGGAAAAAACACATTAATGTTTTTGGTAGAATATCAGTTTTCTTTCCTAAGTATAAATTTAACATGTTTTCAACCATAACGTGCTAGATACAAAAGGAATTGAAATTTTTTCAACTATAAAATTAAAAAACCATGACATTATGAACAAATTACGTCACTAAATGAATTCAAAGTCATTATTTGTATAATGAATAAAACATGCATTATATCTCTAATTTAATATTGCATTGTAGATATTTTAAACAATAAAATTTATCATAATTAAGACATATAATCCAACAACATAAAAATCCTTCATAACTTCTCATTTATTTTTTCTACGTTAAGACTAACCTAAGTACCCACCGGGGATTTGAACCGGTGACCTATCGCAAGGAGTGCCTTAACAGCGCACCCATTCACCGTCAATCCAAAGCCCCGTAGGCTCATAACTTCTCATTTAACACCATATAGAGAACATTAATTTTATTTGAAGATATGATGCATACATCAGTTATATAAACTGTCTTAAACAATTATTCAAAATCACTCATATTTTCTTGCACACCATCAGAATTCACATCTTCAGATGAGTGACTGGATGCTCATGAAGATGTTCCATATTCTTCTCTTTCATCAACTAGTGCCCCATCTGAGTCCACATGCATGCCCAACATTCCAGGTTTCAAAATTGTTCTAGATCTACGACTAGTTTCAGCAGACTCCCATGTCAACACTGTTCCTTCTCATAAAAATATTTTAAGAATCTCTATCGTCTTGAAGCGAAGAGTTCCTCTCTTTGTTAAATTGAAGTCATAAACAAGTATGTAAACATCCTCCAACTGTAATATGTCTTTGTGGAGGCGATTTATATTTGTACCCTTTCTTTTTCTTTTTCTGCCATTTTGTTTCTCAACTACCATCTCTGGCTTATACACACCATTGAATGGGTGTGTATTTGCGGCATACCAATGTACTTCAACACCTGTAACATCCTCATTTTCTGTAAAGATGTTTATAACTTTAGCAACACAAAATGGATAGCCATCGGGATCTCCATCTACTAGCACTGCAATCATGCAACCCTCCTTAATATCATGTACTGAACCCCTATAAAGGTCTTCCATGGCTTCACGTTGTGAACAAGATCTTCTGGAACCAATATACATCTCTCTTTCCATTACCTGTGAAGAATTAATAATACCTTAACTTTGTTGTTGTTTAACAATGTTTACTTCCTCATGTTCATTCGACACATTTTGTGGCCAAATAAATGGATTTTTCAAAGGTATATCTTCATTTGTTGTTGTTGAAATGATATCACTTTTATTATTGAAAAATGACTCCCACCAAACTGAATCAGCAATGTCAAAGTACTCATATGTATATCTAATACATTTTTTAATTTCTTCCAGGCAATCAGAATAATCTATATCTCTATTCATATCTCTGAGCATACCCTTTACAAACAAGTCTGGCCTTATTTCTAGCAACTTCCCCATTTTCATTCAACTTGTTTTTGAAGATCCATTTTGTCCCTACGACATTCTTATCTTTTGGTCTAGGAACCAACTCCCAAGTGTTATTCTTTTCGATCTACTCAAGTTCTTTATCCATTGCCTTGACCCAGCATTCATCTTTGCATGCCTCTCTTACATTTTGTTGTTCAGTGGAGGAAATTAATGCCAAATAGCTTGAAGCTTCTGCAATTGTTCTTCTTGTTTGTATTTCTGCCTCTTTTTGCCCCAAAATCTGAGATTCTGGATGATTCTTCTGAACGTACCTGGATGGAGCCTTTTCTTCTATCCTTATTTGTTCCTCAGGCTCCTCATGGGTTTCTTCTTCATAGGTTTCTTCTTCATCATGAATTTGATTTGATGTTGATGGATAGTCCTCATCATCTTCAAAATCATAAGATCTTACCTGCCTAGGAGTGTTTTCTTCTTCATCAACCACTACATCAATACTTTCAACAATTTTTCCAAGCCTTTTATTTTAACACTTGTAAGCGTTGCTGTGGGGAGAGTAACCAAGGAGAATGCCTTCATTTGTTCTAGGTTCAAACTTGCCAAGAATTTCATCAGTATTTTTGATATAGCATTTGCTTCCAAAAATTTTGAAATATTTTACCAAAGGAGTCACACCATACCAGAGCTCATGAGGGGTTGGAGTGCTGTTCACCTGGACGTTTTTTTTGTTGAGAATAACAACCGCAACAAATGCAACTTCACCCCAGAAAGTTGCAAGAGTTCCAGATTCATCAAGCATAGCACGAGCCATTTGTTGAACCGTTCTGTTCATCCTTTCCACTACTCCATTTTGCTGAGGAGTCTTGGCTATAGAGAATTCTCTTCTTATTCCATGTTCTTCACAAAAATTGAAAAATTCATTCGAGGTAAATTCTCCTCCTCAATCAGATCTGAGGCATTTGATTCTATGATCTGATTCCTTCTCAACCAAAGCTTTGAAGGATTTGAATTTTTCGAAGGATTCATCTTTGTGCTTCATGAGTCTTATCCAAACCATCCTTGAATAGTCGTCAATGAATAATATAAAGTATTCTTCTCCCCGAGGTGACCTTTTCCTAAGATGGACCACATACATCAGTATGGACAAGTTCAAGTGGCCTGCTAGCTGATCCTTCCTTCTCAAGGAAGTTAGTTCTGGTTTTCATACCAAACTGACATGATTTACATATTGTATTATCTGGAATTTTGATGTCTGGAAGACCACGAACTGCCTGGTATTTGCATTCTTTCCTTATTTGCGAGAATCTTAGATGACTTAATTTCTGGTGCCATAGCCAGTGTTCATCATTCTTGCTTAGATAGCATTGATGTTGTCCTTCTTTGAATATTTACAAATTATTTGGAGTTCTTATGCCTTTTATCATTGTTTTTCTTGTATTAAGATCACAAACACTACATCCATTTGATCGAAATATTACCTCTGTTCCTTGATCACACATCAGACTGAAACTCAATAGATTATGCTTTAAGCCATCAACATACATAACATTTCCTACTTTGACCTTTTCTTTTAAAATAACAGAACCTTTACCTTTTATGAGTGCAGGGGTGTCATTTCCAAATGAGACCTTCTTCTCCTTCTCTAAGGCACTATATGATTGAAGTTTTTGTTTATCACATGTCATATGTTTCGAACATCCACTGTCGATGTACCATTGATTTTCCTGCCCTTCCGCATATAAGGCTATACCACATGTTTCTGGTTGCATCTTTTTCATTCTCCATGTTTTGGAACTTGAGGCTTGTTCCTTCTGAGTTGTTTTTCGAAACCTGCTCCTGCATTCAGAATCTTCATGACCGAATTTGTTACAAATAGAACATTCAATTTCGTTTCAAGGGCAGAAAATTTATTGTAGGTCCTTTTTGTGATTCCAGTCATGCTTCTTTGTTTTTGAGCTTCTCTAGTCATGATTGTCTTATAGGCAACACATTGAGCTACTTTGTGACCAAAGTTATGACAAGAGAAGCATT
>APFE030632550.1:0-12733 GCA_000404065.3 Pinus taeda | reverse complement strand
CTTTGTGACCAAAGTTATGACAAGAGAAGCATTGGCCATTGAAGAAACTCCTGCGATTATCAAATCTACCAACCAAAAGATTGTAGTTTCTACTGCCATCCATTCTTGAGGCAAGTTGAGAAGATTTTACCTGTGGCTGGTTGTAGCTTTTGTTCATCCTTAAGGTGGACTGACCCCGATTTACCTGGTAGTCTTTGTTTATTCTTGAGGTAAATTATCCCTGATTTACCTGGTGATCTCCATTGGGCCTTTGCTCACTCCTCCTTGTCACGCGGAATGAGTTGAGGTTGCGGACAGGATCGACCTTCCTAGTATCTAAAGATATCTAGTGACAAGAAAGCCAATCAAAAACTATCTTTCTCTAAATATGCAACTAAAAACAAAGGCAAACAAGTGTTTTAGGCCTACCTTGGGTCCAATGCAAGTTTGTGGAATCCTCGCTCCCTCGCTCCAAATGAGCTTCCTTGAAGCGTAAGTCTGTAAACACAAACAAGCAAACAAATTAAATAGCACTTGAAAAGCCAATATCATAAAGCATATTCATCATAATGATCAAGGAGATTATGAAACAAACCACATAAGATAATTTGTTGATAAAAATGAATCTGATTGTATTAATTCAAATGAAAGAAGAACTTTACAACCTGTGCCTTGATGCTGTACAAGCTCCTCCCAGGGTTCGACAAGAAGTCTCCTCTACTTTGACAAGTTTCACTCACTTCCCAATGGAACCAAAAGGTATGTGATCTCTCCTCTCAAGTTTAACTAGGAAGTCCCAATTCCACCAGCATTTACCCTCAAAATGTTCAGCTTCTAACCTCCCCAGCAACTGACCCAATGCCTTAATTTATAGTGCAATGGAGGGAAGTTACTACATCCTCCTTCAAAGGGATAAAGCCCTCCTTCAAAAGGATAGCTCCTCTTATCAAGGGATTAGCTCCTTCTCTTTTTGGATGCATGAACCACCTTGGAGCGAACAATCCATGCCAAAATCCTTCTAGAAACATCTAGAATTAACCCAAAAGTGTGTTTTTTAGGATAAACTTGCGCCTTTTTTACTTTTACAGGGGTACGCACCCACCCCTTTACAAATAGAGCTTGTAGATACACAGGTAATATGAACAAAGGGTGCGAGCCCGTAGGTAAAAGTAGGAGAAAGTGCGGAACCAAAGTAATATTGATTTTCAATGTCTTTCTCTCATTTGCAAAGCTTGACATGAAGAGATAAGGTCTGAGACTTGCTTAGGAGGCCAGTATAAGTGATGATGGACCCATACTGACTGCAAATAGTCATGGTGATGATATTTTTGTGTAACAGATTGCCCCCTAAAGTGTGAAGTCTATAGTAGATGAGGATTTCATTTATCATTTAAGAAGAGTGAAGTACTTTATCATTTCGAGGATTATCTTGAGGATTAACTAGTTTAAGTGTCTTACTTATCTTATTATATACTCACAGTTAGCACCGTGTAAACATATATTCTTATATGCGTTTAGTTATCCAACATAATCATACACATTCATGCATCACATAAGCATTATAAAGGAAATTCATACATAAAATGATAAGATGCATTAATCAGAACAAAGACATAGAAATTGCATATACTTCTCTTTATTGATATCTTCCAAGTGATTACACACTCTATTCACCCTATGCACATAGCTGCAGGGGTTTGTGCACTCAATTACAAACTTTTACCCTAGGCCTCTGTGCATTCAGCTATAGAGCCTCTACCTACGCTATGACCTGAAACTTAGACTTCTTACTTCAAAGCTATGACTCTCTTATCTTGTGTGTCTCTAAAACTACTTAGAGCTTAGCTCTTTTTATACAATCCCATGATCCGCGGACCATGGGTAGATCTATTACAGCCAACTTTACTTTACAAAACTAACGGCATACAACCCTTTATGAATTATGACACCTACACACTCCACGACCACAAAATGTGGAGTCGTTACAAGTTTATTACAAAATTTGAACAAAACATGGGCTTTTATCCCCAAAACTGTCCTTTGGGGGATCCCATTCCCAACACCTTCCTTGAATCTCTCAACTAGTTTCCATCCTTAAATACTCTTATTTCTCTCCATCTCTCATTCCTATGTAGATTTATCGAGTTAGTCTACATCATCTCATATCATTCATTGAACATTACAAGTAGGAATCATTCCTTCATGTTATTTCCTTAATGAGAATTATTCATTAAATTGGTCACTTCTCGATATTTTCCTTTGTCATTCTTAGTCTTCATCTATGGTATTTGGTATTCTTCACTTTTTATTCTCAATCTTCTTTATTTCTACCTACAAAACACAAGGATTTTTTAAGTCCATATAAAAATATTACCATCCACCGAAGTACATTGGTTTCCAACCGCTGTATCTACCAGTTCTCTATGAAACCTTTTATCCTACATGTTTCATCAATTGTTCTTCCATTGCAAGTCTTCATTCCTAAACTTTTTATTCTACCTTAATCATCATCATCAATAATCATTTGGGTTTTCCCTGTATTATCTTAACCATGCTCCCAATGCTCATGCATCATTATTCATTCATTTCTCTTTTAAATAGACATAATTATTTTTGAATCTAAGAAATATGGCTTTCTTGTGGACAATTTAGGTCAACCTCCAATGATCTATATTCCACAACTCAAGTAGTTCCGACCACTCAATATTTCTTATCGATTGTTGTACCTTACTAATGGAACATCATTGAGTGCAATAAATTAGAAAAATGAACATTAATATGTCCAACCCATGCATTTTTTCTTCCTTGATGTATCCACTAAAGAAAATTTTGAATTCATACATCTTGTCAATTATTCTAGGTGGAAACACTATTTTTTCTTCTACTGCAAGATATGCATCCATCATTTTAGGTTATATATATATATATATATATACTTTCCAATTTAGAAGACATTCTTTCACAAATTTCATCTATGTCTTCATGGACGTGTCCTACACCCAACCTCGATACTAATGAAGACATTAAGTGCAGTTAAAGTGGTAGAAACATGAAAATATAATGATCTTCACTCACTGCACTATCCAACTCTAACAACAAATATGTAGGAAGAGGGTTAAAATCATCATCATAATTTATTATCTTCTACTTTCGTATAGAACATCACCATACATATTAAGGTGTAGGTATTTTATGACCTCAAGCACTTTGCAAGGGATGTAATCGTAAATTGTGATCCCATATGTACAAATGGAAGGGAGAAATGAATAAAACCTCCTACTTTATTCCCATTTGTTAACATATCTATAAATGAAAAACCCAACTTTGCTCTTTCAATATATTTTTATTTGACACTTTGGCTTGGAATTGAAGTCTTTGTTTTATCAATTTTGGCATGTATAATGCTCAAATATTGCTTTGGAAACCACTTTCACATTATTCTATGGGAATAATAGTAATATCTTCCACACATAATGGTCTTATTATGTTTTTTCAATATATCTTATTCCTTTTCTTCCAACTCTTTTGTAGTTGCTGGCTTAATCAATGCTTTCCACATGATATATTCACTACATTTACTAAAGTTGGTGTTATTTGAGATTGCCACATCTAGAAATGAGTATTCCAAATCTTACTCAATGTTTACCAGGATATTGATGGG
This sequence comes from Pinus taeda, assembly GCA_000404065.3. NCBI lineage: Eukaryota > Viridiplantae > Streptophyta > Pinopsida > Pinales > Pinaceae > Pinus > Pinus taeda. The sequence goes on along the minus strand of APFE030632550.1, from coordinate 9,093 downwards.
AAATTTAACATTTGAAGATCCTCATGGTATCTTTTAAAAAAAATATTTCAATGTGTAAGTCAAAAGAAACAATCTTAAAGAAGCAAAAGTTCCTTCTTTCTAACTTGATGTGTCTGATTTAGTGAATAATATGAATTATCATTTACAATTATGTGTGTAACTTATATGGCCACCATAATAACAACACATGATTTTCATGCATTAGAGTTACCATAAATGTTTTTTATATGTCCTTGTTCGAAATAATGCTAGTAATGATAGAAGGTGCTTTGAGGAATTTTATGTATCTTGTACCATGTTTTTTTACAAATAATATTCCCATTAAATATAATATCATTTTCTTTCCTAACAATGGGAGGTAAGCCATTTCCATGGGTCTTTGACATGATTGTGTTTTAAAGTAATTCAAGATAAATTCCTTCTTTCCATTTTTATTTATGTATTTCATGCCCCTTCTAGCTGTTATAATGACGTTCCTATCCACACACTAAACACAATATTTTTTATATCATTCATCCATTTCTAAAAGTCAGATTTATTTCGCTTCATGGCCTCATTACATGCATACCATTCAAGTCTATATTTTTTCACTATGAAAAAATCATCCCCATTCCATTGGTTTAAGGGACTTGTGTCCTCTATAATATCCCATATTATTTTGTGGCTCTCTAAACTTTTTGATAACTATTAACATCTCATCCTTGTTGTCCACCGAGTTATTTATTGGCCATCTAGCCAAGCAATGTATAGACTTATCCCAAATCCTACATATTTCACAATTTTTGTGCAACACTTCCATTCAAACATTGAAGTCCATTTCGCTTAATGATTCACCCTCAACCATGTCATGTTCATGCGAATCAACAATCATTCATTTGGAAATGTACATGCTTTTCCCCATGCATTCACATGTAATATAAACCCTTGTACATGTGAACATATCCTTATATTATGAGCTGATCTTCACAATGAGGGTCGAAATCTAATTATGGTAACATATTATAAGGTTCAACCACACCCCCTAATGTATGCTCAAATCTAATAGGATGTGCTATAGGGGCATTTTGTTTTAACACCTTCTCAATTCAGATCACTATGCATCCTTTCTTTACCATCCATGCACCTTATGCCCAAGATATGTAATTGATATGGATCCTTCACCAAACTTCACTCCACATTGTTAAGATCTACCTTGTCTCAAAGAGAAAATGTAGAAGAAATATTCACACCTATACACCAAATTAAAGGAAATCATTAATTAGGAGGTCAACACAGTCCCCTTTCATCAATTTGTTTGGCATTATGACTAATGTGTTGTCCTTGATGCAAACCTACTTGCTAAAGATGCCAACAATATGGTAATAGGATGAATATACACGATGGTACATATATGATAGAGAGAATGGAGAAAGGAATATAAGTTTAGAGACAAAAAGATGATAAAGGTGAATTTTAGGAAAATATATGTGGGGCTTATTAAGAGAAGCCACATGCATACGTAGGTATGATGAAGAGAAGTCATGTACAGTTTCCACACTATGCTATTATGAATGCTAGGGGTCTTTACCATGGTGCTGGCCCATGGTAATGGGCACAAAAATGAATATTTTATCCTGTCAAATAATACCATCAACATTAATAAGGGATTGACCTAAGGTATTGGCTAAGGCTTATATTATATAAGGTGTTGGCTTGTTGGGTCCTGCCCCAGGTTCGGAGTTAATTAGCCAAACAAATCCCTGTACTACTGGCCCTTTCGGCAACAATCCACAGAATGTGGACTGAGGTCTCACCTGAAGCAGTATGGGGGGATGCTGGAACCAGGTTTCCACACCCTTGAGATGTCTGAGGGGTTGATTTAGTCCAAATGGGAATACCTTTGTGCAGGTTACTTCACGCACTTCCCTAACTTGTGGGTCCTTTGCGCCTTGTTATATTTTGCTTTTGCGCAGTCCTAACCAGGGGCTGTGGGGCTTTCGCACTGCTGGAGCAGCGATCTATACTATTTCCTCAAGTCACCCCCTGGATATTACTTATCTTCTTATAACAGTTAGTTATCTTTGCGTACACAAATACCTTCTATTAGATTTACTTATTAAGCACATTCATATAATTTCACACAGTAAATAAACAATAAACTTGCAATTCATACCCAATATACTTCAATGCATAAAACAGGAAAAAGATACACAGAAATATGGTAAAAATTCTCTTTATTAATGCTTCCAATGGTTACAGACTCAACCTGCCCTGCGCACTCAGCTATAGGGGTCCGCGCACTCAGCTGTAGACTACTAGGCCTTTACACACTCAGCTACAGAGCCTTTTCCTAGTCTATGACCCAAAACTAGATTTTACACTTTAGGTACTTTGCTATGCTTCTATTCCATGATCATCAATCCATTCATTCTTAGATGTCTCTTTACACTTAAAGCCTCGCTCTATTTACACAATCCAATGGTCCACGAACCATGGGTAGATCTCTCAAACCGACATTACATTACAAACATAAGGGCAGAAAACGCTCTGACTCATTGAACATCTTTGCGCTCCGCGCCAAGAAATCGCAGAGTATTTACAATAGACTTAGTCAAAACTTGGGCTTTAAGCCCCAAAACTTGCTTGTGGGGGATCCCATTCCCAACATAAGGATATGGAGATAAAGTCTTAGGGTGTGCATATGATGGATTATTTATGAATGAATTGATCTAAAATAGGAGTGCCCTAAGGAGCATGGAGATGGATAAGATCTAATAGATCTGAAATGACCACATATTGAATAATCTGTTTATGGTTTGATAGATATGTGATGATGATATTACGATATGTGTCTGTAACAATTTGTATGCCGAGATTTGGGTTTGACAGATGTTGTATTTTTCAGTGAAGGTATGACTAAATGATTACGGATCTTTACATTGGTTTTCCATTGAGAAGTCACGTACATACATGGATCTACTTTTGGGTAGTTGCGTGCATATTCTATAGTATTGCAGTATCTGTACGCATGTGTGGTGAATGATAAACACATACATACACAAATATGATTTATAAGAGTCATGTACATATTCTAGGGTTTTGTAGTATGAGTTGTTAATGATGTCTGATCAGTTCTATCATGCTTGTTTCTATCCATCGATGATGTTTCTCTCATGATAATCTATGCTTATAAGTTCTGGTTGGGTTTAATTGTTGACTAGGGATGATGCTGCTATGTGATGATCTGTGTTTGGTTTAGAAATATGTGATGGGTTCAACACATGTTTCAGTGTGAAAATGATTCAGATTTAGGTATCAATGTTTTGAGATCCGTACACAGGTATGATTTAAGAGAAGCATGTACCTATGAAGGTACAATTAAGAATAGTAGCGTATATATTCTGACATATGATTGATCAGGGTTTGCAACAACAACAATTGGTTTTTGTGATGGGTAATAATTTTTGGATTGGTATATTGATGAGTAGATATGCCTTGATATGATTTATCTTGGTTTAGTTTGATCTAGTTGTATTGATTGATTAAGATTCAATAATTGCTTTGATGATTCAGTTGGTTCAGTGATTGAGTGATTTGATACAGTGATTGGTTTCAAAATTGTTATTTGGAATTGAGATGAAATGATGGTAGTAGGTCTAGTCTAAAATATGATGAAAGGTGGCCTACAAGTTTGATGTATTAGGTCAGGTGGATCTAGTATGAAATATTATGAAACGTGGTCCAAAGAGGTGATGAGAGTTGGAGCCTTTAGTAAGGAAGTCATAGCTTCCTGCCAGTGATAGTTGGTAAATCTGATTAGGGGGTTAGAGATCCCTTCCAGTGGTTGTTGGATAATGAGAGAAGGTTGTAGCTTTCTGTAGGTGGGTTCCTGCATACTGGTATGAGTATGCAGTAGGACACGATTGTAAGATGTTTTCCTTTATAATAATATGAAGACATAGACAATGAAAACGGGTTTTCTCGCACATTAGGTTTCCACTTAAAAATCCTGGTGTCCTCATGTGTTTCTATGTTTCTTATGTGTGATGGTTTATTTTGTTCTTACTGCTCATGGTTATTTTTTAATTAAAGGCTAATGAAGTAATGATACACTGGTTAAAGTAGAACACATGATGAAATGCATGAAAAGATAGTTAACTAGATATATACTGTTTTCCTTCATCATAGTCGGATACATACATTGGTTTACTTAATGACAATAGTGTACAAAAATTTGACTAAGAAATTGAAAGGTTTAAGTGAGTTTTAAAATAGCGATTCACCCCCCTCTCATTATTTTTCCCAACAATTGGTATCAGATCACGTCACTTCAGTTGAAGCTTAACCGCTTGGAGTGGATCAAGGATGATGTGAAATAAGAAGATAGCTCAAAGGAAGGAATCATAAAATTGTGGTAGTGACAGTGACATATGAGATGTAGTGACAATTACAAATGTCAACAAATATTCAGTTTTAGGAGAACCCCACTTTCTATTGATGAAGAATGAAGAAGACGGTAACAAAGAACTATCAGGTATGGACTTTTGTTCTAATTGTGGTCCATTTCCTTGTCTATGTAATAATGATGACAATGAATATGACACTGAATCAAATGAACTTGCACTCATGGGTAAAAGTGAAAGTAAGCATTCTAAAGAAAAAACAGATTCAAAAATCATGGCCCTAGAAGTAGAAGAACAAGGCAAGTCGTAAACAATGGACAATGAATGGGTACCTATGCTAAGCAATGATAATTATCAACGACGGAAAGAAAATATAAATTCTAATCTAATGAACCATGATTTTTGGTATTTATTATGCAATGGCTTCACCAAAATTCCTCCATTAGATGAAGAAGTGTAAAAGAATAGTAAGGCATTAAGTGGCAAGCATAGTTGGGTACGAATCTTCTCAAGAAATTTATCCTACCTAAGAAAATTTGGATCTCCTTTTTGTTCCATGGAAAAGGGATACTACTAATTTCTTCCATCATATTGGGGTCAATCTTCACTCCTTCCCTCGATACTATGTGCCTCAAAATTTTGCCTTCTCTGAGGGAAAATTGGGATTTCTTTGGTTCAGTGACAACCCATATTTCTTGCATTTTTCAAATGTATGTTGTAAGTGTTGCAAATGTTCCTCATCAGAATTTTAGAAGACCATTATTCCATCTAGGTAAATCACCACAAATTTATCCTCCTCCCCAAAAAATTCTATTTTCATTACCCTCTGAAAAGTGGATCCAACATTCATGAGGCTAAAAGGAGATGGTCGTCATCCAACAATTCCCCAGCCACTAGCACTATGGAAAACAAAATCCATGCATAGTGGAAAGTTTTTCCTTGTTCCTGTGCCTTGCAAAAATTCTCCAGGAACTCCTTTCACAAGAACTTGGACCAGTTAAACTGGACCCCTTCTACGCACTGTTCAGCAAGTGCCACCACCAACATGGATACCTCGTCTGCGTGACACTTCCGCATGACCTTACCCGCCAGTATCTGAGTTGCCACCTTGACTGCTTTTTTGTTGACACTGGAGATCACGTAGCCCCTCTTTTTCTTCTCCAACTTGTATTTCTTTTTCATGGCCTCCGCGATGGCAAAATCACTGCTCTTCCCCTCAAAAATGTCTGCGGGGTCCTCTCCTTTACATAGGAGCCAGGTAATTCAATGGATTAGGTGGTCTGTGATGGGGATGGGCTCCTCCAACCACAAACACCCAGCATGCACCAGGCAGAGTAGCTTCCTAATGACGAATATAGTTACTGGGGCACGATGGTAATGCTACACCCAGAGAAGGTTCAACAACCTTGCCTTTTCGACTGCACGTAACCACTTGCACGGCTCCAATTCTATAACTCCCGCCACAGTGTTCTGCTTCGGCTTCATGAGTTGTGTGGTCTCCAAGTGAGGGAATTTCTCATGGTCAGTGAGATCTCAATATTCAAACTTCAAATTCGGCACTTGTCCTAGGTGCATTCCTTAAAAAATGATATCGTCTGGGAGGAGCGGAGTCTGCAGAGAGCTCTTGCTCTCATCGAGGTCCTTGGGCACCTTTTCCTTCCCCTTCCACAGGGGGACATAAGTGGGCAGCTTTGTTGGAGGGTGTGCAGCCTCAGTTTCTTCCTCCATGCCCTCGTCCTTGTCTTATTCAATTATGAGATCCTCAAGGTCTTCTTCCTCCTCATTAGTTTCCAGGTTACTCGCTTTCCCTTTTTCCTCCACTGTTAATCTGGTTCATAGTGGGTTTTGAGGGGACATACGCACGAGAATCATTGACTGTTTATCTTTCTTTGGTCTCGATGTGCGAGGTGATTTAGGGATTTCTGCAACAATCCCGGTGCTCTCAAGGGAATCTTATATGGTCATGGCATGCACAACTTTTTCACCGGTCATCTCTACGATTTCCATGGCTTCTTCAGTTGCTGCCATCTTTTTCGTCCACAAATCTCTCAACCGTTCACTCAAGTACTCAAACAACATTCTCCATAGGACAAACAGGTCTCGGTTTGGAATACTCGGGGTTCATGATAGTTAAATTCGTAAATGACCAAGTGTTGTTTGCTGGGCATCCCTTTGTATTTTATAGCGCCATTTGAATTTGAATTCAACCGTTCCCCCCAAATCCAGTCGATTAATGCTCCCTTGGCGGCAGATTTTGCCAAATCTTGCCCATAAATCTTGTCTTAAATGCCTGCCACCCACTCCATTTGGTCTCAAGTCAAGCATCACATCGTGAATAGTGACTACAATAGTCACTTTCCAGCCAACCCACGTGGCAGTGCATCCCCCCTTGCGTGGTCACGGACCTTGTGATACTTTGCTTCTGTGCGCACCCTTGACATCACCCAACTCTCAGGTAGAGTAGTTTATAGTCCTGCTCCTCATTTAAACTGTCAGGAGCACTAAGAATGTACTTCCCATGGCTAGTCAGGTGGCCGCGCCACCTGTATAGGGTTCCAACTGGTCATCTGTCACTTTTCCTAGAGAAAATTTGCCTTTTATTTTTACTGTCTGCGTCGCGCACTTTACCCTTTGCATTACGCCATCATGGGTGATCCCTTTAGTAATATACAACCCAATCCAAGGCATCAAGCTGATCAACTCTTGGTGGTAGTCCCCAAATTTGTCACCATAGTCGTGCGCACTGTGGTTTATCACCCTGGTTTTCTTATCGAGAAAATCCTTCTTTATTTCTTCCTCAAGCCTCTTGACTATTGCTTCCATTAGAGCAATTTTCTCCCTTAATCACACCCTTTCTTTCATAAGTTCTTGGAGCCTAAGATCACCATATCCGATTTCTTCATCAGGTCCCAAGTGTTCTGCTTCATTCAGCTACGCAATCCCTTATTCCAAGACTCCGCAAATTGTCACATCTACCGGTGCTGCTATGCTCAGACTAGGCATACTGTGCTTTATTGGAACTATAGTGTTTTCTCTATAGGCCAACCTAGAAGGCATCTGCCCCATCAGTTTTTTACAAGTTGTCCTATAAGCCCATAGAACTGCTGGTATACGCAGGTCCCAATCACTCCGCTGTGCATTATATACCCTGTTCAGTGCTTCCCACACTTTGTGAAAGGCTTCGACGTGGGTAACCTTTTGCACACACATTCTTTCCAGACTCCGTCGTCCTAACTGGAGGGACCGTTCACACAATTGCCTCACTAACACCTGCTTATTGACCGTGTTCCTGAACGCTAAGTCCATGTGCATCCACGCAGGTGGTTTACCATATGCCTGTACCCAGCTGGACAAATGCGAGTGCGGATCATCTCATCCATCATTCTTGTTTGTTAGACGCATCTGAGGCTTCCCAAAATGTATGTGCATAATTCTCCTTCATTCGCGCCAGTCCTCAAAGCTTCCTTGGTGCGTACCTCACCACTTCATGGGCGTAGTGCGTAGTACCCATTTCAAATCCTTGAAACGTTGCTGTTCCGGCACCTCTCTTTCAAATCTATTCAAGAAAGCATCTACCTCACTTAACCCATCGTAAGTAGGCAGATCCCTTACCTCCGTCGATACACAGTGCAATGATCTTGTTATCATATTACAGTTCAACATGGTCACCTCGTGCAACTGGTTTTGCCATCACTCTATTTCCTCATTAGAATCTGATGTATAGGAGCTTTCACGCTCCCATGAGATTTTCCCATCCGCAATGGGATTTACCCAATCTTACTCTCACGCGATTATCTTGTAGATGCAGTCTAAGTCATTGTGTCTTTCATAGTTGTGCATTGGCTCCGTGTAGCGCGATCCTTTGGCAGGGTCCAAAGGTATGACTATGCACAGAGACTTTTTCTCAAAATTCATCTTGCGCTTCTTCAAATTTATCACCCCGTTCATGTCAGTGGCCCAATCTATTCCTAATAGCACGGGGTAGGGATTGCTGTCATCCACAATCTCTATCACTTCAAAGTCTGCTAGCGCGCTTGCCCTTTTAATATCCACGATGATTCCCTGCAATCTCCCCATAGGTATGATATTTTGCTGGTTCGCCATTCGCAGTTGGATAGGAGACCATTGTAGCGTAGGCCTTCCCATGCACTCCCATGTCTGCTTCGGCAGAACGTTCGAGTCTGATCCTAAACCTAGAATCACTTGGTCCATCTCATATTCTCCAATCTGTGTGGTCAATCTCATTTCTCTTCCCATCCTCGTTGCATGCTTTCCAAACTTATGGATTGATTCAATCTATTAAATAAAATATCTTATAACTCATCCCCATTTCTATTCAATCAATAATTAACAATATAATAATCTTAATATATCAATAATATTATAGACCTTTTATTAACTAATTACAAATTATTTACAAAATAATGAAGAATTATAAATAGATTACATATTGTAATAAAACTTATTAATTAATGCAAACAATTAACATATAACCATTCTCACATTTAATTTTAGATTAATTAAGGAGTATAATAAGTCAATAGAATTAATAAATTAATAATACGCTTAGTAACTAATCAATTAATTCAATAACATATAACTAATTTCTCAATTTAATTGTAATAAAGTAGCAACATAATAAACTTGGCATATAAACAATAATATAAACCTCTAAAAATTAATTACGCAAGACATTAGTAATTATAAATAA